>JAOVYX010021282.1:0-15951 GCA_035668315.1 Drosera spatulata
CCGTTGCTTTTTTTTTCCGTTGTAAATGGGTTTTTTTTTTTTTTTTTTTTTTTTGTAGTGACAACACGATCAACATCCCGTTCTCATCGCCTCCATTCGTGGCAGCCATTATGGCATACTTTCACGACAACACTCTGCACCGGAGAGACACCTCAGTCAGGAAGGACAGGGGGAAGCATTGGTGGGACAAGTTCCGTTCATTCAAAGGCGACAAAAGAAGCGAGGTGTTCTATTCTCTTCCATTCAACCTCAACAACTACTTCCTTTCATGTTTGAGTTTTTTTTTTTTTTTTTTTTTCATGAAAATTCCACTTGAGAGATCTCGCCGACTACATATTATAGGACGCCTTAGGGAAAAAAATTGGGGACTAGTGCTGCAAATTTGATATGTTGGACGATATCATGACATTAAGCAATCATGGCCAGGTTTATTTGAGTTAATATGTAATTTATTCTCTTGTCGAGCATTGGATGCTGAGTTATGTTACCCTTGTGTAGCTTGGATTTTCGGTATGAACCTTTGGTGCTGGTTTTGATACTTATATGGCAGATCTATTCCACTCCGAATTGAATGCTTCTCATTCATCTTTCCCCATATTCTGCTCTGGTCTGCTTCAGGACTTGATCGTTGTGGATTGTGTTGGTTGATGAGATGATAATGCAGCGCCTTGGGGACGACGTGAAACACAATTTGCGCTATGCAGTTTTTGTCCTATTCATTTTCTTCTATATTATGCGCGATGGCTTTTTAACTTCAAGCACACAGTGAAAGAATTATCTAAGCTTGATGCTTTGTGAGGAGGCTAAATCCATCTAGGAAATTATGACAGTCAAAAGCTAATCATTGAGAAAGTAATCTTGAGAAACATGATGACTTTCACTTGTTCTTTTATTCGATAGAAGTACAGATATGAAACAGAGTTCATAGTCACTACAATTTAATTGAGAGTTATTCGACAGAATGTTATATATTTTATTTTAAAATAAA
The DNA here is from genome assembly GCA_035668315.1 of Drosera spatulata. NCBI lineage: Eukaryota > Viridiplantae > Streptophyta > Magnoliopsida > Caryophyllales > Droseraceae > Drosera > Drosera spatulata. Next base: position 989 of record JAOVYX010021282.1, read on the forward strand.
TATATTGTAAATATTATCTAAGCCTGTATTTAATACTAATCACAAAATTTTGATAAATTTTAAATTTAAATTGATCATCAATAAAAAAGAAAAATTCCCAAAACTTACAAAAAAAAAATAAAAAAACTCCCAACCAATATAATCCAAAAAAATAATTTTTATCTAGTACAATTTCAATTATCAAACCAAACCCACAATCCAAACCATTCCACACAAAAATACACTGTCGAAAACCATTCTAACTCCAACTCGAAACCCAACATCAACTCAAAATCGACTCTCGAATTTAAATCAAGAATGAACTCTCAAATTCGATTCAACTCAACAATCTCATGAGGCATACTGTTGCATTCAAACAAGACGTCTATTATTTTTTCTTTTTTCTTTTTTAAACATAAATACACGAATACGTAAACACAAATTTATAACATGATATTCATATAATTGAAAAAAACATTATATATTACCCAACATGTTTGAAACACAAATTTGTACTAACGTACTGTTTGATTTGTATAGACATACCATTTTAAATATACAAATCAAACAGTGCATCAGTTCAATTTTTCTCAAAATGTTGCTCAAAATCAAACCAAGAACAATAAGAACAAACAAACATATACACATACTGACGCACTATTTCTCATAAATGATGCACTATTTAGAAATAGGACGTCAGTTCAACGAAACAGTACGTCATTTAAAAAGTCAAAAACATTGCGTTATTGTTGTGGAAATACTCTTTCATTTAACATAAACTAAAAAGAGTCCTACCTCCATCGATCACAAACACACACACATACATACTTTTTCGGTTTTGATTTTGGTTCTCGTGGTTGAGGCACTTGTGCACTGTGAGATTTGTCTGGGTGATTATGTGTTGGTGGTGTTTTTGTTTTGTGGTGATGAGCGGGTTTGAGGATGGGAGAAGAGATGAAGGTGAAGAAAACGGTGGTGGCGGAACATAGGACGGGGTGGCAGTAGCAAGAGAGGAGATGGCGATGGCGGAGAAGCGATGGTGGAGGAGGTGGAGGGAGACAGAAAGGGAGAAGTTAATAGAGTATCAAATTATAATTTTGAGGACTTTTTTTTTCAGATTGTATCTATTGAAAATACTTTTGAGAAAATTGTATTGTATGAGAATTTTCTGTTAAATTTATTCATGACATAATAGAAGTTACCACGAAAATGTAAACACCATCACTATAACGAAATGGTTTCATGTTTTAAATAATGGAGGCGAAGAAAGGCGGGGTAGAAGATATGATATCCGTTTAATTTTTGTGCATATTTCTTTTTTTTTTTCATTACTAACACGAATGAATTGAATTTGCGATTTTAGATATTGTGCTTTATTTTGAAGTAAAGATACGTGTTAATAATATATAGAAATTGATAATACAACACTAACAAAATGAATTTAAGAATACTATTGCAATTTTCCAACCTAACCCTATCACCCACACAACAATAAAAACCTAAGGGGTAATTTGATATTATTATCCAAAACTGTAAAATCACAAAATCAGTAACAAAATAGAAAACCAACAACGAAAATAAAAAACCCTTCATGATTTTTTGATTTAATTTTGATTTAATTTTTATTTTTTTTGTAAATGGAATCCTGAATACTGCACTCGGATGAAACAAAAATATAAAAATAAAAACAATTATTTTATTTTTCTGTTTTCAATTTGTATTTCATCTATTTAAGAAATAGTAATCAATATCAAACAGTTTTGTTTCATCAGTCGGTGAAATCGAAAACAAAAAATCAGAAACAACAATGATATCAAACATATCACCATAGACTTATACGTGGTTCTTCGAGCAACATTTCTTCCATTCCAGCCTTATGTCGTATGATGGATTCAACTTATAATTTTGGGTAACCACGATGCATTTTAACTATTCGCAACAGCTTTTTTATTTCTATCCTTACTCTGCAATATTATAATATCTACTTACAGTGTAGGCAGTCACTTTTTATGCACACTCACTTATCAGTTTCCTTACAAGATAAAACATTAATATTCTTCAAAGAAAAAAGGGAGCGTGTGTCATGACATAAATATGTCTAATGAAAAATAAATGGTAGAGATTAAACGATAAAAAATAAATGGCTAAAATTAAAAAATAGTATTCTAATCTAAACCCTTGGTTTATGTTGTTTTAATCTCGATCGTTCATTTATTACTAAACATGCCTATGTCATGACATACACTCCCTTACTCCTTTTTCAAATGCATATCGTGAAAAGTATATATGATACAATTAGCATATTTGATGTTTTTCTTGAAGGGTTTACAGGATATGTATCATGACACATATGTGTCTAATTAAAATTCAATAGTTGAGATTAAAACAAAATCAACGAAAAACTGAGATTAGATAATCATGTTATTATCCTAAACATTCATTCTTGTGTTTTAATGTTAACTATTGAATTTTAACTAGATATACATATGTCATGACATATATTCGTTTTTTTCATTTCTTAAACTACCAATTAAGTTCAGAAAAATCTCAAATACAAGTTTTCTCTACGTTGTGGTTTCCATTTGGATTTGTGAACTAAATATCATGTTTTGAAAATTATAATTTTGTATATATGAACTGTAAAAACCAAAATGAGATCAAAACGTAAGAAAAAATTACATTTGAGACTTTTCAACAATTCATCCAAAATTATGATAACACATAATAGATTTAACTATTAAAAAAAACTGGATGACGATGTAATGCAACTAGAAAATTTGTTCATAACACAAATTAATTAAAGATATGAATTGAACATCGAAACTTTGAAATCAAGCGTTCAATTCGCTTATTGGTCAGAATTTTCACACAAGAAAACGACTTCTCAATCACAAACCCTAGATCTAATCACCAATGAGGAAGCGCTAAGTGTACCGAAATTGAGAATCGGAGGAACCTGTGTCAATCAAATCGAAAACAAAACTAATATTCGACAATTCTATTTCAATCATCAATAAAATAAAACAAAAAATTAAAAATAACAACGATATCAAACATAATTTTCCTGTCGTGTGTTCATGCTACAATTTTCCTTTCAATGGGACCCTAATTTTGTCCTCATACCCCAAAAGCTAATCCGAATCTCAAACACAAAATTAAATCAAACCACATTTCAATTTCCCCATGCCACGAAACCCTAGACGAATCGTCGAAATCTCTAACGCACCAACTCACGCATCAATCCACATGAGCAGACGCCGACAAACAGATCAGTGATAGGGAGAGAAATGAGGGAGGTGATCAGTGGTTGGGCTTTGGTGGGTTTGGGCCACTAAGCCTATTACGAAGATGGGCCCAGAATATTAGAATATTCATATTAGATATTGTATTATGAAACATATGAAAAACTGAAAATGTAGAATAATAAAAATAATGATACGATATTATAAAAATGAGTTAGAGTGTGTAAAAACTATAACATAAAAAATAATACGTAATAAATATGTAAATATAAAATATTATTATAAAATGCTATAAATTTTATAGGTAAAGTAAGATGTAATGGGATGCAATACGATTTATTGAATAATAAAAAAATAAAAAAATTTAGTGTATCTGATATGAATATCTTTATGTTGGTTTAGTTTGTTTCGACTGAAAGGGAAATGATCCTAGATTATGTACCAGGTATATTTTCATCATCAAACTCTAATGTTTGTTGGTCAAAATTGATTCCACGTAAAACATAAAATTCATTTGATAGTCTTATTTCAATTTGAAAGTGTGATGAGAATTTATAATTATTTGCCGGAAAAACTTTGGAGTGTGAATTATGTTCTTTGGCTCTTTAATATCAAGTAGATAGTGGAGGAAATGCTTAGACTTCAGCTTCCTGAGGCTTAACCCTTCTATGAGATTGTGACGGTCGAAAGTTAACCATAGGGAAAGTCGTCATGAGAAACAAGATTGAGACACTTGTTCATTTTTTTTCCGCAAGAAACTAATATATAATAGAGGTCATAAGTCACAATATTTTATTGAGTTATTTTATTATAACATGTTCTGTTTTTTGATTAAAATAAGAATATTTTATTTTTAATATTTTAGTTTTATATCTCATATTAACGGATTAAGGTTTTTATTGAGATAAAAGAAAATTTGTTAGGAGAAATTATTATTTATTATTAACCATAATGCGGAGGTTTTCTTGTGCGTTGGACTCAATCTCATTAACACTTGTTAATCAAGGGTTAATCAAGGGCTAGGAAACGTGGAGCACAAGGTCATATTATTATTATATATATAAATGTGAAAGGAGAAAAAAGACCCACTCTCTTTGTATAACTTGTTTACATGTTTACGTTTGGTGCTTATATCGTAGTATGTTTCAGGAAATGTATGAGTAATATACGGACTCAATGAACTAATGAAAAGAATTAACGTGATGTGGAAAACTTGTTGGCATAATATATCGATTTTTGTAAAAGTTTCATATTAAAATCTTGAAGAGATTGACATTGTGGCACATCATAGATAACATTCCATCAAAACGAATAGAAACAATATGGCAAATCAACCTAAGCATATGACACTAAAAACAACAACCCAGATCTTGTCGTCATTGACTTAACATATTACCCCATAAAGCGCTAAAAAATAATAGGCAATTCTCCTAACAACATTTTCTCCATTTATGGCTCCATCTCAAATCATGGATTCATCCTTATGACTTCAGGCATACACGAAAAAACATCTTATAGCTATGAGTAGAAGAAGAAGAAGAACAATCCAAATGTTCCGTTTCTAGCATGGTGTGAGGAAGATAAAGATATACACAATTTTATCTTATTGAAAACAAGAAAGAAACTGTTTACTAGTCATGAGTAGAAGAACCAATACCGGTCGTGCCTCCACGCACAGACTCCGTCTAAGCTTCCAATCTTCACGAATCAAGACCACAAACCCAACAGTAGTATGATTATTGCCCCTCAGTATTGCATCGCACTATTTATCGGACTTAAAAGTGTTATCTATATGATTCACAGTTAGTGATAAAAGACTCTAGTTGTGACGAAATATCTGGATTGTTGCATTAATATATATTTCTCAACATTTTGATTACTATCAATCATTTCTTCGTGAGTGTTCATGCTTTGGCGCTCTGTTCAGCTCTTCGAACTTGTTCCTTTGTTGACAGTCCAACGACATGATCAACGTCCAGTTCTTATCATCACCATTTGTGGCGGCCATGGTGGCACACTTTCTTGACAACACTTTGCATGGAGAGACAGCACAGTCAGGAAGGACAGGGGGAAGCATTGGTGGGACAAGTTCCGGTCTTTCAAAGGCGACACAAGAAGTGAGGAGATCTATTCTGTTCCCTTCAACCTCAACTACTTCCCTTCTGTTTGATTATTTTTTCATGAAAAGTCCACTTGAGAGATCTCGCCGACTGCATATTATAGGACGTCTCAGGAAAAAAGGGTTCTTCTGCTGTAAATTTGATAAGTTGGGATGATATCATGATAACTAAGCTATCCTGGGCATGTTAATTTGATTCGATACGTGATTTATTTTCTTTGCCAAGCTTTGGATGCTGATTCAGGGTTGTTTGCCTAGACATTTACAGAACTGCTTCTAGTACATAGCTTAAGTTATGTTATACATCAGTAGCTTATGACGACCTGTGTGATCCATATGAACCTTTCGAGCTATTTTTGATTTGTATGGCAGCATCAGATCAAGTCCAATAGGACTAGTTTTGCCATATACCTGGTCATTCCTTCTGTCTCACGAAAAATACAATGATTTGATTTGACACGAAAATTTATGTGTGTTGAATTTATATGTAAAGACTTATTTGTTCTTGGGGTTATGTGAGAGAAAGAAGTTAGAAAAAGAAATGGATGAGAAAAAATAATATGTTGAATTGATATGATATAACGTAAAAGTATGGATATATTGGTAGTTTTGTAGAAAAAATAATTCAAATATACGAACATTGTATTTTATGTGGGATATTCAAATTAGACAAATGTTATATTTTTAATGGGATAAAGAGAATATATTAAAGCTTCCTTGTTGATTTTTTTCTTGGAAGAATTACGTAGAGGATCACGTTTTAGATCTTTTTCCCTCACAGGATAACCATATTTTTAAATTTACGTGGAAGATCACTTTTTGAATAATCATATAATTTATACCAAATTTATCTCTTACATTTACAAAAGAAAACAAAAATAAATCAAAGATCCTGATTTGATATATTTTCAAAAAACATTATAATAAATATATTTTTCAAAACCTTACTTTTTTGAGATAAACTTCATCGTCGTCGTCAGCATATCATTATAGTCCATTAGGAAATTAGTTGTACGCCGGGAAGAAGATTGATGTACGCCAATAGAAACTTAGTTGTATGCGGGGGATGTACACCAGTAGAAAATGGTTATACCCCTGATACTATCTCATCCCATTGATCCAAGCGTACAACTAATTTGGTCCATTACTGTATCTGTTCATCAACTAATTTGGTCCCTTCTAATCCCTCATCATCTCCACACTCGATCAATCAAAAAAATCATCACTGTCCATTTGCTTTAATTGGTCCCAAATCGAGACCCATCTCGTCTGTATCCCCAAAATTCATTATCCTCTTCGGCGGACCCATCTCCGTCTACTCCCCTTCGATGTCCCGTCCTTCCCCGATCCATGGAGTCTTCGTCGACGACGACCACACCACATCGGATAAGGTTGTTGATGATGCGCCGGTTACATCAGAGAAGATCAGCATGCTCTTCAACCTTCCGTCGTGGACGAAGACGTCGACGTTGAGGATCCCTGGGGGCGGCTGCTTGGGCAGCGAATCTGGAGCACGACGAACCTCATCGTCGAGGGCTTATGGTTCGGGACAAGGCTGGCGACGAGGACGCTGACAGAGCCGACGAGGACGTTAACGAAGCCGACGACAAGGAAGACGGAGACGATGACGGTGAAGGACGACGACATCAAGCAGCCATAGGTGGGGTGAGGGCGACGGCTTGGGATAGGATGTGGAAAAAATAGGGTTTGATAGTTCATATTTTTAGAGATAGAAAAGGATAGTTGAGGAATAATTTTTTTTTAGTGGTCTTTCACGTGAAATAAAAAAAGAAAAAAGAATGTCTTGTGAGTGAAAAAAGATTGAAAACATAGCCTAATAGATAATTATCTTTTTTTTCTTTGCCAAAACCAAACTTCTAACTTTTTAATGCAACTCCCTTCAAATTGCTTGTGTGACAAAAATGCCAATAACATTTTCCATGCCAAATATACCAAGTCAATTAGCTAAAGTCAAAATTTAACAACAAAAATCAAGTCCATTGAAATGAACAAAAATGAACATATAAGAGCAAGTCCATTGATAAATGGGATTTTGATATACACCAAGTTTTATTTTGATCAATTTATTAAAATTTAACAATGTTATTCTAGTGACGTTCATGCTATAATATAGTTATGTTATAAATTAAAGGATGAGAGAATATATGCCATATGCTATTTTTCTTTGTATTGTGATTTGTACATCATATTTTATAAATAGGCAAAATATGGCAAAAGTCATTTCTATTGTCATATTTGGCACAACATTTAGCCACATGTAAAATTTGTCAAAAAATAACTTATCAATTGAAGTGCATTATTTTGGAGTCATATTTATACATTAACTATACCTATCAATATCTCTATTACATTGGCTTTGCTTTAAATGTGCTATTGCTATACGATAACTTTGGCAACCTAAATGCTTTCACCCATCTACAACGGATCAGATGTTCTCATTCATCTTTCACTATATTATGCTCCCTTCTGGGTGAAGAATCGATGCATGTGAATTACGTCTCTTGATGAAATAATAGTGCGATTTTCCTGGCGACGAGCTAAAACAATATTTTTGAAATTGCCTAAGTTTAAGCTCTGTGAGACCAAACCGTTCTTTGAAATTATTTCTGACATAAATAAGATTGAGACACTTGTTACTTTCTTTTTCCACCTGTATTAATATATAACTAAGGTCTCGGCTCATTATGATTTGAGTGGTCGAATCAGAAAAATTTAATAAGATAACTAAGATTTGAGAAACAGAAAAATTGACGAAAATATAAAAATAATGTGAAAATAATATATTTTCTTATAAAAGGATGAAAAACTATGTTAATTAATAGGTTTGGTCTCACAGAGCTTAAACTTAGGCAATTTCAAAAATATTGTTTTAGCTCGTCGCCAGGAAAATCGCACTATTATTTCATCAAGAGACGTAATTCACATGCATCGATTCTTCACCCAGAAGGGAGCATAATATAGTGAAAGATGAATGAGAACATCTGATCCGTTGTAGATGGGTGAAAGCATTTAGGTTGCCAAAGTTATCGTATAGCAATAGCACATTTAAAGCAAAGCCAATGTAATAGAGATATTGATAGGTATAGTTAATAAGGTAACGATTTTACTAACGATAACAGTTATTTTGAATATATCATAACATTTGAATAGTGGTTTTGAAAATATCATATGATTTGAATAGTGTTTTTATAAATATAAAGATTTGAGGTGATTTTTTTTATAAATTATTAAGATTTGAGATGGTTATATATAAAAATCCCAAAAATATTACATCAAGTCAAACATCTTTCATCGTTTGGTTTAGGGGTGAGAAAAAAAATTCGAAACATAACAGACTGGACCGAAATCAAAATATACCATATCATAACGGACTCGTACCGATTAAGTTTGGTTAGTCGGGAAACAAGTGTCACATGATACAGAAAAGTTGGTACGGTACAGGGAATTTTTTAAGAACCGGACCGACTTTTCCCATATCAGACCTATTTTTTATGTTGTGTTATTATTGTATCAAACTTATAAGAAACATATATGTTTTAAACTTTAAGACATGTTTGTTCAAAGGTGTAACGATTACTATCAAGGATCTAACTCAATATTTTTTTACACAGATCATTTTATGAGAACATATCTTGATGACATAACTTAATTCTATACATAAACAATCTCTTGTCTTCAAAATTTGTGGATATATGTTGATTTGTTTTCTTTTATTATCCCTATATATTTTTATTACATGTGAACATTTGCTTTATGATAAACGTAAGACGCTTTGTTAGAGTGAAAAGAATAAAAAATAACGTCAAAGATTCAAGAATATAATTTAGTAACACATCGATTTTTTGACCCGATCCATACCGAGATATCGGATTTCCCATACCGAAAAATCAGAAAACTGATATCGAAAAATTGAAAACCCGATACCGAAAAATCGGGATGGAATGGGGCGAGTCTTTTTTAGGAACCGAAAAAATTAAAACGGAACAAAAAATAGTTAAATATCGAATTATACCGTCCCATACACATCCCTAATTTAATTAGGGAGGGAGTATACATTTGGAGGCATACATAAGTCAATATCTTAAAACGATCAGCACATAAGTCATTATCTTAGACTTCTTTGTCAAAATATAACGACTTCTTTGTCCAAATATGAACTTGGAAAAAAAAAGTACGTTTTGATAAATTATATCAAATAGTAATTTAACGATTAAAGTTTAAAAATATAAATAAAAATTAAAAGATAATAATTTAATCCTCATCCTCCTCTCCCAAAACCTAACCGAATCTGAATGACGAAACCAAATCAAAACCTCACATAATTTTTCGAAACAAGAACCATCGAACCCCTAAACGCATCATCTCACAAATGAGCCCCAACGACAAAATCAGATAAGCGAGTGAGAGAAAATACTCACAGTTATCTCACGGTCGCCGCGTCGTCGCCGCCGCTCCGTGGAAAATCACGACGACGGCGACGACGATGGTGGCGATGATGGAAGACAAGGAGAAGATACAGTGTGGAAACTGAAAGGGGAGAGCAGTGGGTGGGTCTTGGTGGGCTGGGCTTACTAGGCCTGTTAAAAAGATGGGCCCAAAATGTTGTCCTGGTTTCCTTTGTATTGACTAAAGGGGAAATGTTCCTGGATTATGTACCTGGCACATTTTCATCTTCTAACTTTATTGTTTGTTTGTCAAATTGGTTCAAAACATAAAAATCATTTGAGAATAATCTTATCGCTCAACAAACTGAATGAGTTTGTTGCGTTTTGATGACATCATATATTCTATGTGAATATAATTTTGGGGCAATTAGACAAAATGATCCAAATAAAATTTTCACTTATGTTTTTTAATTTTTACAATTCTTATACACGAAATTTCAGTACATACACGTTCTTATGATTAACACGTTCTTAACTTGATTTATTATAATATTATTTATGTAATTCTCATATGTACACAAGAAAATATTATTGATAACCACATATATCTATTTTAAATCATATAGAAAATCTAAAATATTTTGAGAATTCTATGTCGTGGTGGTGTTAGATTTTTATTTTCCACATAAAAATCTTTGTCTCAATTTATTTTACGTACTTTTTATTGTTTGTGTTTATAATTAACCGACCCGTTCGTAACAATATCGCTGGTTGATCCAGCTTCGACTTTATCTCATAGTGACCATTTTGCTCCTAGGCCAAATGGGTATTCGCTTGGGCGGTGTGATATCATTAGTTCTCTAGAAAGGTGCGACAATAGTTTACACATGAATGGCAAATTAGTTCGAGTTAGGCGCGTTGCCATTTGCTATCTTCTTTAATCAATTTCATTCTCTATGCATCAGATTGTTCTGTACTTAAATATCTTTTGCAGCGCGATGCTATGATTATGAGTTCTTTTACTTGATTGTTATGCTTTGGTTAATTTTTCAGACATGGTTTGTTTTCAGGTCCAGGATGCTCCTCCATTGGTGGCGGTGGCTTCACAGAATTGGGACCTTTCTATCCTACTGGCGACGGTCGTGGCCTTAGAAGAAATTCAATGTCATGGAATCGAGGTCGAATCTCTCTTTCAAAAGTACTCTTTGATTTGAAGTTTGATTTCTAAAAAGGCTCTTAGAAGCTACCCCGGCCTATCTATAGTTCAAAATCCCCAAAGTTCCGTCTTGTAAGGCGATACTGTAAGTAAGAGTACTCCCCACAAAATTTTCTATGTTTTTGATTCGTGGGATGGAGGTCGAGTTGTTGAACCATCTGTGACGTTAGCAAACAGACGAAACATCGATTTACTTTGTTATTGCTTAGGAAACTTTTTTTCGGGTTTGTCATGGTTTATTATTGTCTTTGCAGCTGCAAATATTTTGTTTGTGGAGTCTCCTGCTGGAGTTGGTTGGTCATATTCGAATACATCATCAGATTACTCCACCGGGGATGCGAAAACTGGTAACAGAGTGTTTCTGCCTAGAAACTTGCATGCTCTAATTTTGGAAATTAACGCTTTTTAACTGTACGAGTCACAGAATATTGATCCTGCATGAGCTGTTACTATGTTTGACTTCCTGCAGCCTCGGATATGCATGTTTTCCTCGTGAACTGGTTTCTGAAGTTTCCGGAATATAAATCGAACAATTTTTTCCTCACCGGGGAGAGCTATGCAGGTTGGTGTATACCTTGTGTTCCTTGAATTCCTCCATTGTTTATTAGTCAAGAAAGGTTGACTCGGTGATAAGCGACCTTTCTTGTTCTTTTCTTTCGATGCAAAGGAGCTTGTAGCTCGATCATGTCTTGCTTCGTCTTTCTACTGGTAAAAGAAAATATTTCTGTTTTCAGGACACTACATACCACAGTTGGCAGTTCTTCTATTGGAGCACAATAAGTACTCAAAGGACTTCAAGTTCAACCTGAAAGGAATTGCTGTAAGAAGATCTACTCTCAATTGCATCTTCATATCCCTTGTCACATTAGCGATTCGGTTTTAACTTAAGCTTTTTTGGGTCTTTTGAATCAGATTGGAAACCCACTTCTGAGACTCAGACCAGATACTCAGGCGACTACGAGTACTTCTGGTCACACGGAATGATATCAGATGAAGTTGGACTCACCATCATGAACGATTGCCAATTTGATGACTACACTTGTGACGGCAACCACAACGAATCAAAATCTTGCAACGACGCGCGTAATGAAGCTAACAACATCATTGGTGACTATATAAACAATTATGACGTGATCCTTGATGTTTGCTACCCTGACATTGTAGAGCAGGAGCTTCGATTTCACAAGTCGGTATGTCTACTTCTCTTTTGGCAACGAAGTCTTATCATATTTTTGTACTATCTTATAAGTTTTAAACTGGAAATCGAGTTACAATCTTTTTGACAAATAATGCGGATTTGAACTTCACTTGCGTTGTATATATTTAGCACACGATATGACCACCACTTGATTGTCATGCTCCAAGCCGACAGGGCTCTTGCCTGAAGAGACATGTTACGATACAGTTAATGCTTTTCGACTTATATCGTGCGATCGACCGTGTTCTGGACAATGTTGTTGCTTGTTCATGGGCTGCTCCGAATGGCAGTTTTGGCAGCTCAGTTGACTTATGATATTTCACTTGGCAGGCTACCAAGATCAGCATTGGAGTTGATGTTTGCATGACGTACGACAGAAGATTCTGTTTCAATCTCCCCGAAGTGCAACAGGCTCTCCATGCGAATCGCACAAATCTGCCATATCCGTGGTCTATGTGCAGCGAGTATGCACTCTCTACACCCTCGGCTTTCCTCATTCTCACTCTGAATATCTAGTTTGGAATAACGATAGCATAGACAGTAATCAATGATGCTGTTTTATAGACAGACTTTGCTTCATAAATGAATATAACCTGCGGACATCCATGGGTTTATAATAACTGAACACTAATTTGATAGGTAGCACATTTGACTTCCTGTGTGTCTTGCTCGTCTTGCAGTGTTTTAAATTACAGCGAAACTGATCCCGATATTGACATCCTTCCAGCACTGAAAGAAATTATTCAAGCAGGAGTTCCAGTTTGGGTTTTCAGGTAAAGCTACTCTTAAGAAGACGAACGTGCTTGGAATTTTGGCGAGTTGTAGCTTTCGTTGCTCTGAGATAACATAATGATGAGTCGGCTTTTCATTTTTCTAGTGGTGACCAAGATTCCGTTGTGCCACTCTTGGGCTCACGCTCACTTGTCCGAGAGCTGAACTTCACGACCACTGTCCCCTATGGAGCTTGGTATCACAAAGGCCAGGTAATGTTTTGCTTGCTTTAGTAGAACTTTCTTCATGAACTGCTTATAAGTTGCAACTCAGAAGAGTTCAAGTTCTGATGGATGAAATGATCTTCATGATTAATCTAATCAAACTTGACATATCTTTACTACAATGTATCGATGCTAAATTTCTTTATTTTCTTCCATATCGGAAACTCACATAAGAAACTGTATCTCTACTCTCAGGTCAGTATGGAGAGATGCTAACCTTTGCCACAGTTAGGGGCGCATCACATATGGCGCCTTTTGCTCAGCCATCAAGGGCTCTTCACCTCTTCAGCGACTTTGTACGAGGGAGACAATTGCCAAGCACGACGCAGCCTTCCATTTGAGGGATGAACTAAGTTCAATGCCAGATTATCTCGTACATTATCGGATAGTACTCTCGTTAGTCGTTAAGTTTCCTTTCCAGTTCATAAAATACAATAGCGGTATGGATCCGATGATCGTAGGATCAGGAAGAGAGCATTTCGAGTTTAGTTTCAATAAGTACCTGAAGTAGATAGTAGAAATACTGTTATTTTCTGGATGTAATTCAGCTGAAAGCTATCAGATCTCAATAATCAGAAACACTCTGTATGAAGTATACAATTTGCAGTGTTGCTATCCATTTAATATTTGTCGCCGCATATCTGATGTAGGATGGGAAAAACAATTGCAAAACAAAGTATCTTTTTGACAATTTGTTGATTATGTTTCATGTATAATTTGATGGTTGACACAAGCCTATATGTGTGTCATGAGAATTTTTCTTCCTTTACCCATAACAAAATTTCTCTGGCTCACGCACGTCAACAACACATGCTATATCAAACTAATGAGTAAATTTACATACAGTAACACAACGCATAGTATCAGTAAAAACTTATAATTAGACGAAGCTTAACAAATTCTGTTCTATGAGAATCGAGTGAATGATCTGATTCCACGTCCACATTCAACTCACAACACAAACATTCTCACGACAAAACCAAGAAAAAAAACAAAGCAAAGCAAAAATGATGTTATCCTCATCATGAATACAACAAATCAAACAAAAGCATCAACAAATTGAACCAAAACAACAACCGAAAATGGCATTGAGGGGAGCAATTTCTATTGCAAGAAGAGCAAACCCATCTCTTCTCTCATCAAAATCACCACTTTTCAACACCCATTTGCCCAATCATGGCCTCCACCTCCTCTCCTCATCAACCCATCATCATATTCCCAAATCAGGCATAAATTTCTTCACTTTCCTCAATTTCATCAAAAGGGTTGTTGTTGTTGTTCAATTTTGAAATCTTGATATATTTATTGGGTTAGTGTTGAATTTGGTTAATGTTGTTTTGATTAGGGTTTGGGTATTATTCAATGAGGGCTGTTCATGGTGCAAGTGCTGAGCCAGTGGTGAATGAAAAGAGAGGTGATGGTAATGAGGGTTCTGATGATTGGAAGGTTAAGATGCTCTATGATGGCGATTGCCCGCTTTGTATGCGCGAGGTGCGTGCTCGAGTTTCCTCGTGATTGTATGTGTGGATATTGAGATTGGATCATTAGTGAAACGTCAGTGGATGCGGAATCAAGTATATGATGTATGAGTTATGCTTGAATAGCTTGATAGAAAAGTTTGTGTTCGATTCATAATGTAAAGATATATAGTAGTAGTCGTGTTTACTTATGATGTGAATGTGATATCTTAGCCTCTGCTTCGTCATTGTCTAATAAGTGATCGAGTGATCAGTTGTATACCCATGTTAAAGCAAAGATCAAGTATTCAGCATTCACCGAGCTGCTTGAGTTTTGTGATCTATGGCGCC
>JAOVYX010021283.1:0-15949 GCA_035668315.1 Drosera spatulata
CTTGCGGGGCATAAGCACTTACCACATTAATCACTTCCTTCCCAATCAACACCTTAATAGAAATCACCCTATCTCTCTAACGTTTGATACTAACCATATTTTCTACCAACTCTTTACGCATAGTTATACTAACTCCATTCCTAGTCCGACTTTGACCGCAATACCAGAGCTTGAACCCCGTACTTTGAATAAACTTAGTTTTATTTTCGGTCCACTTCATCTCTTGTAAGCAAGCGATATGAATCTCCCTTTTAACCATCATGTCTACTACCTTTAAAAGTTTTTCATTTAAGGTCCCAATATTCCAACTAACTAAACGAACTGTATTTTTTTGGACTAACTTCTTTAACCACATTCGTCCGTGATGTTGAAACACTTGCTCATTTTTCACTACATCCGGACGTCGATGTAGCAATCTTTACTCATTTTTCGAAGTACTCAGATCGTGCAACGCATCGTTGCTGAGGCACGCCCCAAGGAAATTTTCACAAGTCGTATTCATGTTGAGAGATCCAACGGGACTTTTTACACAAAACTAAGTAAAATCGACACAAAATAACGACTTGCGCTAAGAAAAAACATGAGTGTTTCACACTCATTAATCATGAATACGTTTCCCCATACTATCTTATAAATATCATTCGAGCTTATCAAAAATAGCATCAACCTTTGGTTCCACATCGACTCATTAGCATCAACCTTTGGTTCCACATCAACTCATCCATAGCTTTAGAAGATCCACAAGAACAAGCAGGAATTTGCACCATAACACTAAACTCATTATAACTTCTTGATACAAGTGAAATAGCCAGAAACAAAGTTGTTCCTTGGAAAATCTAACATAATTCTCGCTGAACCTGAAGCAGCTTAGCTCCATTGGACTTCACATATCTTGGGCCACATCCTTCCCAGATCTCATAAGCAGTGATACAGTAGATTACACTATCAATAATTTTTGCTCACTGAATATGGAAGCCATGAAAATTGAAATCTCCATGTCATTACATCATATGGCTTCTTACAAACTCCATTGACAAACCCTTGCTTGTTTTTTCACAATCAAAGTGACCTCCGCAGACCTCTTTCAATGTTATTGTTCTCACCACCGAGTAACTTGTTATACAAGCTGAAATTCGAAGTACTTTTCTGATCCACTTGCTCCGCCATCGAAAACCTTGGGGGCAAACAAAAAGAACTCAATCTAACTCTCAAATAAAAAAATCCTAGCTTTGATATCATGTTACCAACACTCGAATCAATGGAAACACCATTAGGATCAAACCATGATCAAATCACAACAAACTCCATTAAAGAGAGATAAAGTAGAGAATGAGAGGAAATATGAGAAGAAAGAGAAAACGTGTTCTATCGTGAGAGATCATCATTAGGTCGTTACACGTGATCCCCTATTTATACTTAGGGATTATGAAGACTGCAATAATTACAACCAAGGGAGATTATAACCTTCACAAATTTTGAAAATAAGGGTCGAATTTTCAAAATTTAAAATTTTAAAAATCTTTCTTTAAAAGTTTGAGAGAGCGACCGTAGACAATGTGGCTGTAGCTGGTGCTGCACCCCCTTTTTCTCCTTATACTACTCAGTAACCTTTACCAATAGAACTGGCACACACTTGTCATTATTGCCCATACTAAGTTTTACAGTGTAGTACACCATATACTCCAGCTACAAGTAACCGAACCACACAAAATGCAGGTCCACAATACATGTTTAGTTATCATAAATTGTTGGCATCCATATCTTCTGTTTTTTTTTCAGCAGAAAAACACAGGTTGAAGCCAAGCAACTGGTGAAAAAACATAGAGCAAATCCGAACTACTTTCCTCTCCAGCTGCAGCATCAAAGGCAGCTGTTTGGAGGGTCATTTCTTGTCCGTTGTAGCTGGTTTTCAGATATGTTGCAGATCTTTGAGCCGTCTACGTGCTCACAAAATTTCAGCTTCATTCAACTTCAGGAAGGTCAGTTTCCAAGCTGTTTTTCCGCTGGAAAAATAAAGAAAATAAGCATGCTGAAAGTTTATGATATCTCACCATGCATGTATAGTGGGCCAGTTTGAGCTCAATGTAGCTTCACATGGTCACGGACCCAACAGTACACTGGTTACACATTGTTCATCCAAAATCTTTACAAGCGTGAAGCAGACTGCTCTAATATTGTGGATGCAATAAGTTCACCCCTTCTAAAAGATTTAAGCAAGATAACCGTGTACTGATACTGTAGACATGAATAAAGATAATCAACTGAGATTTCCAATTAATAAATATAGGCGTTTGCCTTTATTGTTCTCAAAAGTGTCCTGTGGAGAACATCTTGTGAGATCGGAATGCTGATGTTTTAAGCATAGAAGGATACCTGAAAAACAAGCAAATAGTACAGGATAAGGGAAAGTAACGTAGCATGGCGATCAAATTAATTACGGATCAAAATAGGATATGAAAAATAAGGAACAACTGAGCAAAAAATTTACATCTATTTATATATATAAAGCTAATTTAGTCTTTTTTGGTACCAAAAAAATCAAAGTTTGGTTAATCCTATATTAATTGCAATACTCCATATTAATGATTGCATCTATTTATATATATAAAGCTAATTTAGTCTTTCTTGGTACCAAAAAAATCAAAATTTGGTTAGTCCTATATTAATTACAATAATACATATTTATGATTACATTTAACTTAATTAATTTACAATGACTTTTTTACAATGATACTTCATTTTCTCTTGTATATGTTCCATTGATGTACATATATATATATATATAACTCATAATTTATCCTATTTATCACTTTAATGTGTTAATACACGAAGTAAGATAATTTTACGTTGGAACTACTTTATTTTAAGAGTAAGTGAAATCCAAACATTTGATTTTATTTTTATTTTTTTTGTATCAATAACAAAGAATTTATTTTATATATCTATTTATCTATATAAAGCAAATTTAGCTATTCTTGATACCAAAGTTTGGTTGCTCATGCACTTAATGCCTTATATGTTTATGATCATAAATTAAATTTATTTATTATATATTGACATTTCATTTTTCATACAATGCAATATAATCTAAAAATCTATTATAAATATGTAAAATTAGCTTAGGAATTCTTGCTACCAATATGATTTAAGCTAATTTATGTAGTCGTCAATAGAATTTTTTGGACACATAAAGTGAATTATGAAAATAATGTGTAAATCGGATTAAGGACTTGTTATGGGTAGAGCAAGTTTGTTGCTATACATCTCTGCTAAGCCTTGCACCATGCTCAACCATGGCCTTGTACTTGTCTTAGTGCACACCAGAAAGCTGTCTCGCTCTGGCCCTTCAGGTTATCAAGAGTACGCCATAATGGAAGTTGAGAAAAATGAAACCCATCACAAATCTTGAGTTACATAAAACATATGATGGATACTTCAACTAGTGTGGTAGTGTTGGAAAGAAGAGAGCAAACAGAAAATACATGACTATCATCGAGAATGCATGTAAAGTCTACATCATACTGTAACGAAATATTATTGGAAAGACATAGATAAATGGTATTGAACTCCATCACTTTCATCAATGTAACAGTTTCCGACACAAAAATTCCGCCCAATCAACAACCAAATAGAGTCATGTCAGCATTATAAATCATGCACAGGCAAAGCTTCAACCAATGACAATTTTTCAAACAAACAAAACCCAACATAATTTCAAATGGGCACGCCAACTCAGCTTCAGAAGTAGCATCCTCGCTTCTGCACTACTGCATTTTGGTCCTCGTGTACTCAAACTTGATACTTACGTATTAAAATTCGGGTTGTATGAAATTGCAATACACGAGAACTATACGAGCACCAAAGTGCAATACAATTGCCAGGAAAATGCGGTGATTGAAGCTACAAAGTATTTCCAATTTAAAAAGCCATCCTAATAGTTGAAATCAAAAGCCTAATCCACCAAACCACAAATAAACTAACCATCCTTCTCAAGCTGCTGCATAATCGATAACCTCAAACTCATCCCCTCCCATAGAATCCCGACTCCTTGTCCTCATCGAGACATTCATGGGTTTTAGCTCGCTTTTTGGGTACACTCAAACTCAGCGACATTTTCCAGACCTGGCAAGAAAAGAGGTAAAGAAGATGGGATCGTTTCATTGAAGTCATTTGGACAATCATGAGGAACACCTTCATTCTGCAGTTTCATCGGAGAGAAATGTTGCAACAAACGAATTCAAAAAGAATTCGAGCAGCCAGCAAATCCCCTACTCAATTCTCAGGCAGCCTTCAGGGAGATATCATAGAAGCAAAGTAGAAAAAAATAGTCATTACATTCATCAGTCAATTTACAGGATTTCAATTACTCAATCTTACCAACCAGTGGAAGAGCTCCTCGAAAAGGCCAAGTTCCCTGTGATAAAACCATCAACAACAGAGACGCCAGATCATGGTACATGTAAAAATATCGATTGGGGAAGTTCTATATGTAAGACAAGATATGCTATATGCTCCCATCCTCTTGGAATAAGAACATGCAATAACCCAACATCCAAGATGGATTCTTTTCTATAAGATGTGAGACATCTGATACGAGCAAGAAATCGCTTCAAAACCCCATCTGTTAGTATGGCAAAGACCCAACCCACCAATTCATGGTAAGATTCTTTAGATCTATTTTTTCTTGATCCCACTGCAAAAGGGAGCCTCTAATATCAGATAATCCACAGATACAGGTAACTAGCAAAATATACTTGTTTCTGGAGCAAAAATGATGAACCAATTTAACACAAAACAATGTTAGTTGGAGAAAATCTTTAACCCAGCTACTATTCTCATCTAGATTAATATCTTAAGGTACAATAGGACTTCACAGGTAACTACTGAAATCTTTAACCTCGTGGATTTCAGATACAATAGTGGTGCTAAATGCCAGAACAGACATCACAATTGTATCTGAAAGGTCATCCTATATGACATTTAGCACCACCAGGGTAAATAAAGTTACAAAAGAAGCAACACTATGTTACTTAAGACTAAAACCCCGGAAACCAAACTCAGTGATAAAGAAACATCAGACATGAGAAGTATGAAGTTCAAATCCTATGTAAGTAAACTTGCAGCCAATCATTTCTCCATATTACCCAACAGAGCATTGGAGTCCATGAAAGGATCAACTTTCCTCTGGTACACCATCAACAAATCTGGAACAATATCTCGGTGTTTGGTAACATATCTGTCTAGGAAATCACTTTCACCGAGAGTCATGATAGTGGATAGGCTCCAATCCTTTTTCAATAATCCCTTCGGAACAAGAACATGGGCGACCGAACATCTAGGAATTATTCTATCATCCAAGTTAAAAGTGAGAGTATTGGGGCATCTAACAATTGCATCAACTGTGCATCCTACTTTGTCAATAAGAAAATCCAAAGTACTCCTCAGTTTCTTCTCAGACAAAAGCAAGAATTGTGGCCATTTCATGAATGCAGACATGATATCCTCCTGAGTGAAACCCCGCTCCATATAGATTTCAGTGCAGCGCTCCCTCATGGTCTTATACCCTGACGTTAATGCATGCATTGCAAGTATGAATAACCATTTAGTCGCATCAAACCCAAGCTCCTTCACCTCATTAACAATCCTTGGAAACTCCTCCGGGTCCGTAAGCAAGACAGCCGGAGTCCTTTTCAGTAACGATATCATTTTCTCCTCAGGAACTCCAACGCCTCTCAAAAAAGCGAGATTCGGTCTAATGTTCTTGAAACCCTGCTTCCTCAACGGAAAGCTCAAAAGCTTCATCGCAGCGAACAACTCCTTATCAGATCTCAAATCATCCTTGAGTAATCTATACAAAGGAATAATATGACCATGCAAACTATGTCTCCAAATACTCGACTTCGCAATAAAAGAAGGAAGATTAAGCTTTGTGAATCCTTTGGAGTAGAAAAACTGAAGCTTAGGCAAAAGGGTCTTCTCAGAATATAAAAGACCCATTGGATCAGAGGTTACCATTCTGGTAATATCAGCATCACTGAATCCATGTTTCCTCAAGAAAGCAACCATGGAATCCGGCTTCTCTGTACTATCAAACCTCAGTTTATGCGCATACGTGCGATACACGGAGGCAGCAGATTTTGGTGATAGCCCACATGAATTTATGAGATATGAAACCACAAATGATTGTTGCAGTTGCAGCTCATCTTGAGTCGCAACTGTTGTAGCTGATGATGATGGTGAGGATGAGTTGGATGAGAAGAACTTGGTGAGTGAGAATGGAAAATTACATTGCTTAATGTGCAAAAGGGTCCAGTGGGTATTGTCTGGATTACTCAAAAAACTCCAATTTGGGATGAATCCTCTCTTGAAGATCGATGGAATCATCATCTGTGCATATTAGGGCTTGCGGGGAAGAATGCGGCTCCTACTCTTTTGTATCTTATGGTTTTACAATTTTTATGGGTGTGTATAGGGTTTGGGTTTCCTTTAATTGGCATCGGAGGCATAAACACCAGTTGAGGTCCATAGCAGGGATCGCCCATCATCCCCAGTGTCATATTTGATACCAAGGATAATAAAAGATTGGATAGGAAATAATTGATTTAAAATTTCTAATTCATTTGTTTTCCTATCACTTATTTTTCATTTCACTTTTCTTTACATTTTATTTCTTATCTCAATAACACTTTTCATTTTATCTTCTTAATCCTCTTTTTTTATTCCTTTCCCTAATCAACAAATCAACCTAATTTTTTCCATTTTGATTTTTCATTTCATTTTGAATCCATAAACCGCTCCTTTCTCTCTCCTTCTTCCCTTTACATGTTTTGAAACTCAATCCATCTAATCGAAACCATCAAATTGAAGCCATAAAATCTCTTTGCACAACTGAAACCAACAAATATAGGACTACAATCAAAAGCTGAAGTACAATCGAAACCACCACCTTAATAGAAACCCTAACACTCGAAACCCTAACACAATTCAAGTTTGGGGGAAGACCACAATCGAAACCCTAGCTAGTCAGTAACCAACACAATCAAGAAGCAACTGATTGTAGATGAGATATGAAACCACAAATGATTTGCAGTTCCAACACATCTTGAGTAGCAACTGTTGTAACTGATGATGGTGATGAGGATGAGTTGGATGAGAAGAACTTCGTGAGTGAGAATGGAGAATTACATTACAAAAGGGTCCAGTGGGTATTGTCTGGATTACTTAAAAAACTCTAATTTGGGATGAATCCTCTCTTGAAGATAGATGGAATCATCATCTGTGCAAGTTAGGGTTTGTGGAGAAGAATGTGGCTCGTACTCTTTTGTATCTTATGGTTTTACAGGTTTTATGGGTGTATATAGGGTCTTCCTTTAATTGGCATCGGAGGCATAAGCACCCGTTGAGGTCCATCGCATGGATCGCACATCATCCCCAAGGTCATATTTGGTATCCAGGATAATGAAAGATTGGATAAGGGATAATTGATTTAAAATTTCTAGTTCATTTTTTTTCCTATCTCTTATTCTTCATTTCACTTTTCTTTACACTTTACTTCCTATCTCAATAACACTCTTCATTTTATTCAATATATCTTCTTAATCTTTTTTTTATTCCTTTCCCTAATCAAAAAATCAATCTAATTTCCTCCATTTTGATTTTTCATTTCATTTTGAATCCATAAACCGCTCCCTTCTCTCTCCTTTTTCCCTTTGCATGCTCTGAAACTCAATCCATCAAATCAAAATCACAAAATTGAAGCCATAAAATCCCTTTGCACAACTGAAACCAACAAATCTAGGACTACAATCGAAAGCAGAAGCACAATCGAAACCACCACCTCAATAGAAACCCTAAACACTCACCACGAATCGAGCTTGGGAGAAGACCACAATCGAAACCCTAACACAATCTAGTATGGGAAGAAAGAGGGGGAGGATAGGAAAGAAGAAATATGTTCAGTTCGATGTAGATGTTGAAGTGGAAAATTCGATTCAATTGGAAGTGAGGAGTTCATCGAAAGGAGAAGTAGTGGATGAGAACAAGACCATGAGAATCGAATCAAGGAATAGTAAAAGCAAACGTAGAGGAGAAGAACAAAAGGATGGGATTGAAACAATGAAGAAGGTACGAAGACCACCTAACCTGCAATGTCGTTCTATTTCTTATTTCTACAAAAAGATGGTGGATTTGAAAAAGGTGATGACGGGTTTTTGTCGGAAGAAGATGAGAAATATCACTTTTGGATATTTTTTTTACACGTCGAGGTTACTTATAAGTTCACCTCGTTTGAAAGCATTTGCGACGAAATGGAATCTCGAGTCTCCTGACATGATTATTGGCATGGATGATATTTTTGTTCCATTCAACGAGGAACACATTTCTGAGATTATTAGTATGAGAAATTCTGTTTTGCGTGTCAATTTTCATGGGGCGTGTAAGAGTGAGACATTTGAGAGGTTGTTTAACATTTCTGAGAAAACTTGAGAGAAAAATTTTGTGTAAGATGTTTGATCTTGCCATAGCAAAGGGCGATAAGGGGAGGGGGATGACTTTGTTCGAGTATTTAATTTTTTTGTATGTCGATTAGGTACACTCATAGGTCTCTATTTGCGTATGTCGATGACATCGAGCGTTTTGTTGGAATTCGCTTGGGGTGTTGTCGTGTATGATTATTTGATCGAGTCTATCCCGAAGTTCAAAGCGATAGAGATAAAGAGGCCAAGGAAGAGCAAAAATGA
Organism: Drosera spatulata; assembly: GCA_035668315.1. Classification (NCBI taxonomy): domain Eukaryota; kingdom Viridiplantae; phylum Streptophyta; class Magnoliopsida; order Caryophyllales; family Droseraceae; genus Drosera; species Drosera spatulata. Next base: position 8,739 of record JAOVYX010021283.1, read on the forward strand.
CAAAGAAGATGTTTTGAAGGCTGCATACTTGGATGTTTGTGTCTTTTCTCTATTGGTACGTGTCCTACAATACAAGTCAATTGCATAATTTTAATTCCTTCCTACCACCGTTATATATATATATATATATATATATATATGTCTTATGACTTTATTTGCGTGGATGTTTTTATGTATGTTAGGCGTGAGCGTACGAGCACTTGGAGGACACGATGTTGAACCCTTTTAAGCTCGTAGGATTCCTACAGATATTTCGATGGGAAGAGAAAAAAGCTCCATCTAATCTAGAAGCCACGCTCCAGTTGCTTGGTAAAGTGAAGGCGTCTGCAATTGTCTATTTTGTTCCATCTTTTGATGAAAAAGCTTTGTTGTTGAGACCTGAAGTGCCAAGCGAACAAGAAAAGGTTTGTGTGCATGTCCTGTATTTTGAGTTCAATGTATAACAAATATGATTCGGGCATACTGTATTGTGTTTTTGATTTCCTTGTATCGATTTTGGTATATAGCATTGTGTTTTATTTCCTTGTATATATTTTGCAAGCTACTAGATTGGCAATCCTTTTAGACTTATTGGAGAAGGACTTCACAAAGATACCAAAGCCAAAAATTAGAAGAAGAAGAAGAAAAAGGAAAAGAAGAAAGGGAAAAAAAGAGACAAAGGATAATGAGAAGGACCATGGCTCAAAGGATGAAAATGAGATACTATTTAGTGAGAAAGAGATAGAGTTGGATGCTGATTATGATAAGGGAGTTGCGACAAAGAATATTGATTATGATGGTGAGGATGAGGAAGAGAAGCAAGTTGATGATATGGGATTGGATGGTGAGGATGATAAAGGGTTGGATGGTGAGGATGATGGACAAAAGAAGGTAGATGATGTTGGTTTTGCAAGTGAGGTTAAAGGAGAGAATAAGGTTGATGATGGAAGGTTAGATTCTAATAGGAAAGAGGCTGACAAACTAGGCATACGGTTGTGGGTGCCTTCTTCTCCAAAGGTTGACATGGAATCAAACAATTTGGCCGGGGATAATGACTCTGAGATGACCATAGTGGGTGAGCTGAAAAAAAAAAAGAAGAAGAAGAAGAAGAAAGGTCGAAAGAAGAGGCAATCCTTCAATCGAGTCACGCCGTAAAAAACAAACGAAGAAGAGAAAGGTTAAGGAGCAGCTGGAGCTGTTTGTGGGTGAATTTTTAGTCAAGACAATAACAACCGTTCTATTCCGCAAAACTTTGTGAAGGAAGTTGATCAAAAGTAAGTAAATGATTTTTTCATTCACTGGGTCGATATTTTTCCTCCTAATATGTGCTTTTGTAATCCGTTCCTCTGTATCAATGTATAAGGGTTGTAGTTTGGGAACATGGTGAATACGATTTGCAAGGAGCTGATGTCCTTCGTTTGATCACCAACGATCCCATCCAGCCTCTAAATGGGGAGGTGATCAATGCGTATTTGAAGGTACTGTGCGACGGACGTGAATTCGCTTTCTGGTGAACAGAACTCGGGATACGTGTCTGTTAAACCTTCTTATTATTTCTTACAGTTTTAAAATATTACGATCATCTCATGCGTTAATTCCTTATTTTTCAACATTTCTATTTTTCCTAATAGGAATATATTGCAAATATGGTGAAGGACAAAAGAAAGGCACCAAAAAGAGACAACTTTGGCACGTTCCTGAATGGAATCAGCAGTGGATGGAAAAAAATACGTTTTATCTCATTGATATGTGTTTTAACCACTTCTTGACAAAGCAAGGTGGCATTGGTGTCTGATAGTTATCGATGTCAATGAAAGAAAAATTAAGCATTATAATTCATTGTGAAATCGGAGAATGAATGAACCTTTGGCCCAAGCAGTGGTAAGCACTGGATTCATTGTATAAATTTGAACTTTTTTTTTTAATGCCTTTAGAGTTGTCTTAATTGAGAATATGAACAGTACAAATGGAATTCATTGTGGACTATATTAACATGGTTTATGGGATTGAGTATAATGATGGAGAGTTGAAACACATGATCGACTGCCGACAAAAAGAAGGAGGTATAGATTGTGGGATCTTTGTTTGTATGTGGGTTGAAGCTTTTTTGAGTGGGTTGTGGGCACGTTCGAGAACGGTTGATATTCGGGTTGTCCTTCTTATCGGACGAACATTGTGTTTGGCACGATAAATTGGAAGGTTGATTGGATGTCGAAAAGCTCTAACTGATCATGTTATGTCACTTTTTGATAAAGTCCATTCGGTGTACTTTTTTGATATATTTGAAAACTGATGTATAATGGTTGTTATTGAAAACTGATGTATAATGAGATGGAATCAAGCACTGCAGTTTCTTGGATGAGTCATGTGTTTGCTATGTCTTATACTGCATTGTCTTAGAAATGACTAGCTTATGGTTTTTGGTGTACTGTATTTGTTTTAGTTGTATACTGCATTGTGAAAGAAATGTCTAGCATTGTTGATTTAATGTCTAACCAGTTTTAGTTGTAAGCAGCCTTGTGTAAGAAATGGACAAGAAGTTTTTAGTTGTATACTGCATTGTGTAATAAATATACTATAATGCGTAAGTTGTAAACTTCATTGTGTAAGAAATATACAACAATGGGATGTTGTATATTTTATTTTGTAGAGAATGTACTATAATGTAGAAGATATATACTTCCTTGTATAGGAAATATACTACAATATGTTAGTCGTATACTTCATTGCGTATACTTTAACCTAGTATCTAATGAAATTTTAATAAGGATAATAGTATTGTTGTTAATGTTCATGAAGATAAATTTGACTAATGTTAGGTTATAAAGTGGTTATATGAACTTACATGGATAAGAGTACCAAAAAAAATTTCATTAACTTGCATGGACTTACATAAACATACATGAACGTACTTGAGGTTACTTCATTCTATGATAATTTGATCATGATTCAAACCTTACATGGGTAATATGACAAAAAGCTTTCATGAACTTACAAATACCAACAAATGTAAAATTGTTATGTTACTTCATTTTACGATAGATTGATCTTCATTTTACTTCATTAACCTACCAACAAATGTGAGGTTGATGTTTTACGTCAATCAATATATTGTAACTGTGCATGTTAAATTGATTAAGACTCATTATTCAGTAACCTACCAACTTATTTATACTGCATCTTGTTTTTCATAGCCCGTAAAACACATTACATTAACTTCTCTTTTTTTGATCTTTCTTTTGTCCTTGTTGGTTAAATTATCCTTGAAAATCCATGTGTTTTGGGCAAAATTGCCCTTTTATTTCAAATATTTTGGACCAAATTCCCCTGAATTTGGCCTTTGTGAACCAAATCATCTTGAAACCCATTAAACCCTAAATTGGATTCTCGAATCAACTTCTCTATGAGTAGATCAAAGCAATCAAGCACCAACAACGATGTCATTTCACAGCTGACCTACACTCCTCAGTATATTCGTTGTCGTAAGATTCCTCCAATTCGAATTGTTGGTACAGAAAGAGACACGAAAGGTCAACTGTACTTCAAATGTGATTCCTGTGGATTTTTCTCTTAGTGCCATCCAAATAGAGAATCGATGTCACTATCTTTAGATGCTGTTGTTGTTAAGAATTATGGTTGTGGATGCATTTCATTAGCCGACAGGGTCAAAGCCCTGGATTTGGTCGTCGGGTTCTTGAAACTGGCCATTTTTTCCGTTGTTGCTATAAGTGTATTGGCTTTGTTGCTTAAATGATATAATTGATCCATCTTTTCTGGGTTGTAGTCGAATTTGATTCATGGGAATCATTGTATTATGTATTTCAGTTGTGTTAATGCAAGTGTTATTTGACAATCCATGATGTAAAGTGACAGATTTATTTGGCAAATCGTATCTAATGGACAGCAATGAATCCTTCATGTACTGTAACTGTTAACACATTTGATAGATGCATTGCATTCTATACACCATCTGAGAAAAATTGCACTGTAATCACACTGATCTATACTGTGCAATAACACACAACATATCATAACAGATCACTAATATAGAGTGACAATATAGAGTATCATAACATACATAATACATCATAATAATACAGAGTCTCATAACCAACAAAATAGATCATAATACAGAGTCTCATAATAGAACGGTTACTTAATTTCTTATATAACATGACTTCAATAGTAGCCGAGTGTTGTTACCCTTCGATGGGATTCTCACATGTCCTCTTGTTATGCCCGTGTCTTTTGCATCGCGTATATTTGATTGGCCACAACATAACCTGAGATGGGGTTCTTCTTGTCCTCCGACGTCTCGGCTTTGTAGGAATATTAGACGGGATAATAGGTGTTTGGTTCTGGTTGTGTTGAAAATCAGGCTGTTTAGGTCCATTCGGCATTGGATTGATGATCTCCTTTTAGATAATCTTGTAGCTCTTGATTGTGAAGTACCTGTCACAATAGTCATGCAAAGCTTCGCCATTCGCCTCTGTGCATGCACACGCGTGTTTACAAGGAATTCCATTCACCTGCCATACTTTACAAGTGCATTTTCTTTCAAGCAAGTCCATAACATGAGTTCTTTCTTGATCAACCACCTCAAACGTCGTACGACTTGCACGAGTAAGGCTTAGTTCACGGCTTCCTGCATACGACTCAGAGACAATTTCTTTTATGGTACAGGACATAACACCGATGGGCCTTTCTCATCTTTCACACATGAGTTTCATGATTTGTACACGTATTTCATCCATCATTGTTGTGATCGGTAGGTGACAAGCATCTCGAATCCAACTGTTGAAGCTTTCTGCCAAATTGTTTTGTCATAATATACCATCAATAACCAAGAAACAAAGCGTTGGACCAACACTCCAGATGAGAATTAGCAATGAATTGGCGAGCTAGCGGCATCGTGCCAATAATCTTGTTGATGATACTCTGAAATTCATCGATCGTCATTGCATATGCAACGTTCTTGAAAACTGTCATCCAATTATTCTTGTTCATTATTGGATACTTTGTTAGCACCTGCAAAATTCAAAACAAACTAAGAAATGCGCAAACATCATATATAGATTGAACGGACAAAGTTTAAGAGCTTGATTGATGGATGTCGACTTGATTCTTGAAGTTGTCAACAAGGTGTCGATGACAATAAGAATGAAGGGCTCCAGAAAAGCACAATGGTATCGCTCGTAAAAGTCCACTATGACGATCAGAGAAAAATACATATCAATGCCAAACTCCACCATTGAAGACTGACATAGCATTTACCAGCTGAAAACAAAACCATTCCCAGTTCTCGTTATTTTCAGCACTAACAAAACCAAATACAATCGGTAAAAGACCATCATCTCCATCTTTTACGGTAGCACTTAAAAGGCAGCCTCTGTATCTATGTTGGATCAACGTCCCATCCAAGCAGATAGCTGGTCTACATCCACTCAAAAACCAATCAAGAACGCTCTAAAACAAATGAACAACCGCTTGAATTGAGAAGTATCATTCTCGAGTTCGTACTCTGCTAGGCTTCCTAGATTTATGATCTTAAAGGTACTATAATACCATCTCAATTGATCAAAAGATCATCTTGCTTTACCGTGGATTTCTCCTAAAGCGACTTCCTTGCCACGACAAGCATGATGATATTGAGATTGAACTCCATAATTCCAATGAATATCGGTCACGATCTCGATAGGCCGATAGTTCGGAGTCTATCTCAACTTTCTTTTCATGATATATAAATGATTCTAAATCGGTCACGTAGATGTGTTGATAGGTTGATCTAGTTAATGATTCAATTTATGTTGGTCATATTAAATAGCAACTAGATAAGTTATAGACCAAGCTATCTTGATATAGTTTATTTAGGATCTTTTGACATATGAATGAGTAGACCAATCTATGTTGTTATTTTATTCATGTTTGGAATGTCCCTTGATTAATTCAATTGTCTATTTTATGTATTCATGCTATCATGGTATGCAGGGTGGATGTTTAGTTTAGTTGTTTAATCTATCTTGGTAATTAAAACTTTAATGAATGTGATTAAATGTATTTCCTTTATTCCAACCAAATCATTCATATTTACAAATCTATTAAACATTTCATTTACCATCTATCAAGTCTTTTATATACAGATCTATATCAATTCATTATCCTTAAATTTCAATGATTAATTGCTAAGCTGAGTGAACTTATGAGAATCTTCCCTACGTTTGTTTCCTATAGTTTCAACCTAATTAATCATTCCAGTGCAAGTAGTTTAGTTACATAATTTCTTTAGTTTTTAGTTTTTAATCATTAACGCTTAGGTAGTTTGTAATTTAATTACTAATACCCCACATTTCTCAGTTTTAGGTTAAGTAATTAAGAATTTGAATTTGATCATTAATAATTTTATAGCACCCCAACTCTCTGTGAGATCGACCCCTGCTCATTCTATCTATATTAATATTTTAAGTAGGGACAAATATTGATGCGCAAACGACACACAGGACAAAGATTTTTACGGCGTTGTCAAAAATACGATAACGTGTCAAAGTAATAATTATTAGTGATCAATTCGATTTTTAATTATATTCTTAAAAATATTTTTATTTTTAGCTTTTATTTTCAATAATTTTAATTTATCTTGAAAAAAAAATACATAAAAATTTATCATAGTTACTTTCTTTGATTAATTAGGTTGTTTTTAATTTTAAATGCAATTGAGAAATGGTAGAATTATAAATGCTCGAGTTAGAAAAATAGTTTCTGAAGTTGAAACAATAAATTTTCAATATTCAACTACTCTTTCAAAGTCTACTCCTTCTTCCTCTTTTTATAATATCAGCATTCGTCATAGTTTTTCTCCTATTCAATTTGCTAACATAGAAATGGCGGAAAACACGCAGAATCACTACAAAAAAACTGTGTTTTAGCCACGGATTTTTTCCGTCGCTAAATGAAAATAGCAACGGATTAACGACGGAAACAGTCCGTCGCTAAAAACCTCGTCGCTAAACCATAATTTAGCGACGGATCCATCGCTAAAATAAAAAACATCAACGACGGATTGACTTTTCCGTCGCTAAAATGTGAAATTCGGAGAGCACAATCTTAGCGACAGAATCCGTCGCTGAACTGTATCACACTTAGCGACGGAATCCGTCTCTAAAATAAACATGCTTTTCAGCTACGGAATTCCGTAGCTAATATTGAAATACAAAAATGCCATATTAGCTACGGAT
>JAOVYX010021284.1:0-15949 GCA_035668315.1 Drosera spatulata
CGACAAAGGTGACAGGAATCTGGAGCTTTGTGCCTGACAGTGACACGGGAGCAGTTTCTTTTTGTAATTAATCCGAGAGAAATTCATGTTCACTACTGATAGCAACGGTTGAATTTATAAGGGCGAGAAGAAGAATCAAAATGAAACAACATATGATGTAAAATGCTCGACATGCCATTGAAGTATGTAGTTTTAAGATGTTACACGGTAAGTTTGTGAAATCAACCCGGATCCTTTTGCATCTTAGATTAAACTTCATTGCAATATAAGCATGAGAAATTGGCTTTCACGATTTCGTTGGGACCAAGAGAGATAGAAAATGAACGCATACGCATTCAGATGATCCGGATTAGAATAGGGTTACAGTGTTGTGGGATGCTTCATGCAACCATCGAGACAGAAGGGATGTATTTTCTCAAATCAAGAAAATCACGAACGTATTGATCATCAGTATGAAACAGTGACACCGAAAGTTGAATTCAAGCGAAGTACCAAACATCAAACTGCAGCCGGAAATTCTCGTGAAACTGTCAGCTACACATGGGCAGACGAGTCCAAAGTTTCAAGTAAACTCCAGTTTATCTGATTTGAGTCGAACCATTTCACTTGCAATAGCTCTAAATTAAAGATGAGGAATCTAATACAGAACCTTTCATGTATCATACAATGAATACACTACGCACACACATACTGTCTGATATTGACCAACCATTTTGATGACAGAGACATATCTGGAAACACCCGCCAAGCAAAATCTGAAACCTCTATCGCCATTTGACACAGCATCATCTATGCAGTGCCTCGGCTAGCTAACCGGTCAATGACGTCCCAGCTGGGGCAAAATGCAATGTTCCAGCTCTCTTAACCATAGAAAAAGGATAACAGCCAACAATCTGTACCAATCCAAGGGTGTATGCAAAATGAAAAGGAAGGCGGGGATAAATCACTCAAACTTCCAGTCCTGTATTCTCTGCTTTTTCGTTTCTTAAAAGCCTGTCACAAGCGCATATATAAGATTGGCAAGCATAAATCAATCACAACTTATCATCAAGTGTGTCGTTTACTAGGGGGAGCATTTCCATCCTGTTTCTAGGTGTCCGAGGTGTTCGAGGAGTCCGAGGAGTTTGAGGTGATCCCGGTGACTGCTGATGAGAGAGCAAATGGCTCACATAGCCATAGAATGTGCATCCGCATAGAGTCACTGCACACCCCACTGCGTTCAAGGATGAAATCGGGTTCCTGAATATGAGCCATGAGATGAGCACAGCGACGGCAACCTGGTGAACAACATCACAACCAACTGCTCTTGTCAGTACACACCAGTCCAGTGTATCCGCAATCATAAATCGACATATATACGGACTGCTACCGCTTCAATATCAAGAAACAGTAAGAAAGCAATAAAGGAATAAGTGAATATTCCCACCTTCAGATTTCCTGCGACATTAAATGTGACAGCAGTCGTAGAGTGAATCACATAGAAGATGGAGAAATTAAGACAGAAAGCCATCACACCGGAGCCGAAGATGATGACGAGGGAAGAGATGATAGATGGGTTATTCTGAAGCCATGCTGCAACTCCAGGACCTTCGAGCAACAATGCTGGCACTCCCATGATCATTGTGGCGAAAGGTGCCATGTAGTAAACAGTGTTTATACTGAGCAACCATGAAGCACAAAGGGATCAAACTAAGCTATGGCTAGAAAAGCAAATACATCACATATAGCAAGACAAAAGGAAGGGAATGCCCCTCTCATTACAATAAACACTCCATATCACTCACTAGTATGCAGTCAGAGTCTGTCAGACAGAGAAATGGCGAGGAACATGAAGACATGACATGGATACCTATGGCTAAACGCACTTAACATGCAATAAGAATGCCAATAATGAAGATGATAAATGCAAAAATTGAATTTCCAACAAGAACAAAAACAAGATACAGATAAAGACAAATAGAACTGACCAAAGGAGCTTAAGTACTACCTGTCAAACTTGTATCCATGAAGAAGAGACTCTGCAAGGATGGTTTTCGTCGAGGTAGCGAGACAGCCAAATAAAGCAGCAGCAAATCCAAACATATTAAAACTAAGCTCGGTAATGGATGTTAGAAGGATTCCTCCAACAATGGGAACTAAAGAAGCCCAAATGCGCCAGTCAAAGTTCTTTCTCCAAACAAGCCACTGCAGGACAACTGCTTCAAATACAATAGGGATGAAAAATTGCGAAGGGATCAAATAAAAATAAAGCCAGAAGAACGAAAAAAAGACAAGCTTATTCAATTGGCAAATGCAAAGATAACCTGTTGTTGCAGGAGTGAAGGACTTTATAGTCTGCATGAAGGAGACTGGTATGTAGCGTAAGCTCACATTCCCTAATACAATGTTAATGCAAAACACTAGTGACATAGGGAATATCCTTCTCCATCTATCCTCCGGATCCACTTGTATCAGAGGCTTTACCTTCAGAACCTTAATAGCCACATAGGCCCCAATTGTTGAACATATAAAGTGGATACAAGATACGGTCAGCGGATATGTGAAATCCAACTTCTGTGAAAGAAAAAAGTGAAACAAGAAAATCCTTTGTAAGCCATTCAAGGGTTTAAAAGTGGAAATAGATATAAACATGTCAGCATAAATCCATACACAAATATCAGGTGTTCCACAATGGCCAAAAGCTAGAACCAGAGAAAACCATGATCGAACATGAAAGAGATTCAACTAAACATGTATAGCTAAAAAGCATAAAAGACTCATGTATGTATGCATAGAGACTCAGAAGCGATACAGCAAGTTACAGACAAGAATATAGACACTTCAAAGTCTTCTCAATTGAACTAACGACAGAATAAGTATACAGATGTGAAATGCTTACGCCTTAACGACAAGCCATTGTGAATTTGCTTTGAGTCAGAAGATAACAAATGATGGCACATAGCCCCATACAAAACTGAAACTTCAGCACATTTTCATGGTGTTCAGATAGCATTCCCACTGATAACTGGATACTCAGGCTTGTAGCTACAGTGCACACGAATCCCAATTTTGTCATGGGATGGTGAATTTTGTGTAAAACAAAAATCAAGAAAGGAAATAGAGAACAGGCCAGATTGAGATACATTTTGTTACCATGTGCCAAAGAACAAAATGGTTGCACATACTCATACATCAATATGATAAAAATCAATATCTGACAAACCACATGAATGTATCACTCATGCCAAGATGGCATGAAACTGAAAGAGAGCCAAAGAATACATCACACGGCTTGATTCATCACAAACAATAAACAAGCTCCAAAAGATCGAACAGAAAGAGCAAATTAAAGAAATCCACAATCCACGAATTTTCTCAGCACAACAAGATTCATCATTCATGTTATGCCATTAAAACCAGCTCAACGAAAATGGAGATTTCCTTCAACTAACAATCACATCAAGATGCATTCACTTCTATAGCGAGTGCCAACCAATAACATAATCACAAAATACTTGCATACTAATTCTACTAAAATCACCATCTCAACACTCCATATAGGACATATTACTCTCCTACAGATACAAAATGATTATAGGATAAAGCTAAGAAAACATCAATATCCATCCATCGACCTTAAATAACTCCAGTGATACAGAAAACATAATACTAACACTAACACTAACATCCATCAAACATCATATACTCATCAATCCCATTATTCATATGGCGCTGAAAAATGAACCCAAAACTCAGTAAAGAAAACACTAAACTGAGCAAACAAGCAGAAGCAAACCGATAGAAAGCGATAGAAAACAAATGACCTGAAAGATCCACTTGTTCATGATGATAACAGTGACATTGAAACCCCACCATTGAACAATAGCAAGCAGAGATCTCACCACATTCCACTGACACAACCGACCCTCTTCCAACATCATCACCACAACAATCTCTCCCCCTCAATTCCTCCAAAACCAAGCAAATCAACACAAATTCGATCCGACTCACTTCTCAAAATCCAATTTTGAGCAACTGGGCATCAATAAAATGACAAAAAGGTATCAATTCAAGAATATTGAATGCGAGAAATTGAGGAGAGGAAAATGGGGTCAGTGATGGGATGAAATGGGAAATGGGGTGATGGAAAAAAGGGGATTTCGGAAAACCCTAAATTGAATTGAAATATTGAAGTTGGTGAGTCGACTAGGGGAGTGCGAAACGGTGAAGGGTGAAGATTGTTTATGATTCTTCGTCATTGTCTCTTTGAATCATCAGAGAATTCCCTCTTGTGCGTGTTCTTTGCGTGGCTTTTCCTCTTTGGACATTGCATTGTTTATTACCCGTATCTTTTCTACACTATACTTCGATACCTTAGGAATATGCTGAAGTTAACCACATTTCTCCTGTTGTATTATCTCCGTCTAATAAAATATATTCTCATTATTTTATATTTTTTATAATGATTTTTTTGAATCATTTTTTATCTATATATTAAATTTGATATATTTTATTTATTAATATATTATAATTTTTAATAATGATGATGAATTTGACTAAAAAAGATGAATGAGGACAAAGGCGGAGCTGACAGGCCAAGGCGCCCCTTATGGTGTTGGATTTCTCTATATATGCATGTATGTTCCTATGGCAAAAAGTCTGCCTAGTTGGTTGTTGTTCCATTCCTTCATCTCGAATCACATTCAATTATTTAGCTAAAACAATATATTAAAAATATATATTATTTTCTTGTAAAGTAATTTATGATTTTAAATTTATTGAGAACATATGATAAAAAATATCAAATTCATTAATATATTTTTGTTATTATTATATATTTTATTATGATTAATTTATTTATATTTTTCGATCCCTTTATGTTTCAATCCTGACTCCGTCCCTGAGTGAGGAAGTAGTGGAGTGTAATGAGATATTGTATTTATTTTAATATAAAATTATTTTCAAATAAAGAAATAAAATAAGTGTTACAAGATATATGAGACGATCCAAAATAATAAGTGTTTCAAAAATTATGGGACGGAGTGAATACAACATAATTATGGGACGTATATTATAAAATCGATCGCATTATAAATGATCCACGAAATGATCAAATAATATTTTTTGTTAATTTATTGTGGAACATCAAATATGGTTTAGCTGCGTTCTATAACTCTGAACCAAAATAAATTTCATATCATATTATTTAATAATACAAAATAACGTAACAAAATACATAATGAATAATACAGTTACTATTCTGTTTGTATAAAAAAACAATCACAAGATCGTACGGTCGTGGATCGACGATCTAGATGATGATGTGATGACGCGATCGTCTGACGATGACCAAGACCATGAGAAAAAACCAACAACTTGTATTATGTGTCGAATATTATGTTATGGGATTGTGAAGTTAAGGGGTTTATGCCTTAGACATCCTATATTTATAGTTTTTATAAAGTATAGGATAGTTATATCTTTAGGAAATTTTGACTAAAAAATTATTGGGAGTATATCTTATACATGAGAATAAAATTATCTTATGTTAAAGTCTTTATTCTAATAATTATCCCTTAAAATCCTCTAATTCATTATCTAGATCATATCTTTACAATAATTATAACAAGATAATTATGATCAATATTTTTGTAGTCATCAGTATGTCCCAGAGGTTCTTGACCTAGTTGCTTCAAGTTGGCTATGAAGCTCGTTTCTCTTTTTCCGAGTTGCATGAATCGAAACGTGAAATTGCCTTCTTTTTCACTGTCGATCAATTCATTCGTTCGTCTTGGTTCTTATTCAAGTATTGAATCGTCCAGTGCGGATGAATACCAGCTCTCGAAATCCTCAAACTCTGATGATGCGCTATTCATCAGAGGGAGACAGGATCGAAGACAACAGGATAAGTTCAGAGACCGATCAAAGAGTAAAAGTTCAAAAAAATTCGACTCTTGTTACTATTGTCATCAGAAGGGACATTGAAGGAACGAATGTCCTAAACTGAAAAACAAACAGAAGAAAGAGGAAGCCCCAATCGCTGGTATTGTTGAGACCCAGACAGTCTCGACTGTTCTTACATTTGTCGTGAAGTCCTTGGTAGCATCCACTTCAGAGTGGGTGATAGATTCTGATTGCACCTTTCACATTTGTCCGCATAGAGAGTGGTTCGCCACATTTGCTGAATCTAATAACGGCGAAGTCTTTATGGGAAATAATGCTACCTGTAAGATTTTTGGTGTGGAAGATGTTCATATACGGATGTGAGATGGTGTTGTACGAACATTGAAAGATGTTCGATATGTTCCAGCTATGAGGCGGAATCTCATCTCTTTGGGTTTCTTTGATCGTGAAGGATATTCGTATCATTCTCAGGATGAGGACATGGAGGTCAAAGAGAACTGTATGGTGACTATGAAGGCTCGACTTCGTGCTGGATTGTACTATTTGATCGGCACGACGCAGGATGGAGTTGCAGCTGTTGCAAATTCATTGTTCGTCTGTGACGGTGAGGCTAGTTCTGAGATGAAACTTTGGCATATGCGGCTTGGGCATATGGTCAATCGGGAGATGGATGTTCTGAGTTCAGCAGGCTTGTTTGGAAGATTGAAGACACAGAAATTCGGGTTCTGCGAGGACTGTGTTCTTGGCAAGCAGAAGAGAGTGTCGTTTGGAGATGCGATGCACAGAACAAAGAAGACACTCGACTATATACACTAAGATTTGTCGGGGTCATCTTCGCATACTTTGATGTGAGGTAAAAAATATTTTTTAACCTTCATAGATGATTACTCCCGTTATATCCGGATATATTTTTTGAAAGAGAAACATGAGGTATTCGAGACATTCAAGGAATGGTTGAAGTTTATTGAGACGCAAACCGACAGGCAGATCAAGAGGTTTCGAACCGACAACGGGATGGAATTTGTGAACAAGCAATTTCTAGAGTTCTGCAAGGACAAAGGCATTATGAGGCATCGCACTGTCACTTACACACCTCAGTAAAATGGGATAGCAGAACGCATGAACCAAACGCTCATGGAGCGGGCGCGGTGCATGATGATTGGAGCCGGGCTGAAGGAGAGGTTTTGGGTTGAAACAGTTATGACGACCTGTTATCTGGTAACAAATCACCTTCCTCAGCATTATTGATGAAAACATCTTATGAGGCTTGGTCTGATAAGTTCGTTGATTATTCCAACCTTCGTGTTTTTGCTTGTCCTACATACTATCATGTTAGCGAAGGGAAATTGCAACATAGTGCCAAGAAGACCATCTTTCTTGGATACCAGCCAGATGTGAAGGGATACAGATTGTACTCCACTGATCCATTATCATATGGAATCATCATCAGTAGAGATATCACATTTGACGAGGAGTCAATTCTAGTCAAGAAAGTTGGGCAACAAGGGAGCATTCAACAGCAGATGGAGCAGACACGAACAGTCGAGATAACGACATTTGAGGTGGAGCATCAGGATAGGGACTCCTCAGATCCCAACATTCTCACTGATGCTTTGCAGCCAATTCAAGAAGTAGAAGATTCAGGAGTGGAACCACTAGTACCAGATCCAATCCAGGTGGGATCCACTCTACAGTAGTACCAACTTAGCTGTGACCGGGAACGACGTGAGATCAGACCCCCAATTTGATATGACTATTCAGATTTTGTGGCATATGCACACATTGTTAGCGAGACAGTTGAGAATCATCCTTTGTCATTCAGGGAGGCCATCGTTAGTTCGGAATGTGCCCAATGGACTGCAGCTATGGAAAAGAAATTTGAGTCTCTTCACAAGAATAACATTTGGACTCTAGTTCACTTACCGAAGAGAAAGCGCATCGTAGGGTGCAAATGGGTGTTTGAAAAGAAGGAAACAAACGATAGTGGCGATGTGAGATTCAAGGCGAAATTGATGGTTAAGGGTTTCACTCAATGTAATACCCTAGAAATTTAGGAATTTAGAAACGAATATATAACGTAACGATTTTAAAATAAATCGTGCTTAAAGGTTATATATTTAAATCTAAGAAAATATTTGATTAATTAAATCAAATATGATGATGGATTATTTTGGGATAATTAGTTGAACGCACCAATAAACGTTACGAACGAATAACGTTACATTGTTATAACGTTATATACGTTGCGCGCAAGGACTATCGAATTAATCCTAAAAATAATGAAATTATGACTCGGAAGGTCATATTTTCATACACGAGATAAATCTGTCGATGCAAATAGATTTTTCATGGGTTAATATTGCGGAATTTGGGAGAATAATGGACTGAACGAGACGTTTTGTGGGACAAAACGTGGGATAAACCCACACTCACCCACCCCTTTTTTTTTCTTCCTTCCTTTCCCTCCACTTCACCCACCGCACTCCCTCTCCACTTCACCACACCTCTCCACCATCATTTTCCTCTGTCGGCCACCAACGCCACCATCTCCGTCCATCAGTCGCAGCCAGCGTCGCCACTAAGATAATCATCAACAACAACATTATCATCATCATCATTCCATCGTTTTCATCATCGTCAGGCCGCCCAAACCAAGACCACGGGTAGCAGCAGCGTAGAGGGGAGGATTGGCATCGACAGCACGGCAAGGGGACGCCAACGGATCAATCCGTGTGCTCGTGAGCTCAAGAAAACCAAACACATTCGAGGTAACCTCACTCGTCCGATACACCTCTTTTATTCGTTCACACGATTCAAACACGTCCGTGCATGCTTTGGGACGTGTTAATGCAGTGTTTGTTGTGTGTATGATGATTTGGATGCTTAAAAACGCGTATTGGGCGATCCGTTTATGGGCAGGGAGGTTTCCTGTAGGTTCTGACCGGAGGGAAAAATCTGGGAATTTTCTGCACAGTGGTGTCGCGCCCGCGACGGACCTGGGTCGCGCCCGCGACAAGGGAAAACTCAGCATTGGTCAAACAGTACTGTCGCGATCGCGATATGCCCCGTCGCGCCCGCGACGGCTTTCTGGCCAGGGAAAATGCGTTTTCGTGCCCCGAACTTTAAACCTAAATGCGTATTTGAGTTATATAACACCTACGTATGGAAATAAATCGTCAAACGTGCATAAACGATCACGTTTGACATGTGATGGGATAGTTGGGGTTGAAATGAACTAGAATGTACCCTTATAATGTATATACCCTCGGGGAAAATAAATGAAAACGACCGCTAAATGATTAATAAAAAGTTAACGGGGGATGTGGAGTATAGTTACACTATCCATATGAACTAATGAAAAAACAAACAAATAAGAAATATCGCCTTCTTGAACTGATAAGGAGGGCATTGACATCCCTTATGGATCATTTGGTCATTTTCTTGAATTTGTTGAGAAGGTCGAACATGGTGTCCCTTCTTCGATCCATTGCGATCATCTGTATCTTTGAATAGACTTGGTGGCTTGGGTTTTAGTCATTGCACTCCTGTATTATCATCTGAGTCAACGTCACGGGTGGAAACTAGTTAGGGAGCGATGGACGTTCCCCATCCTCTTTGCATGCATGCAGCGGCTCCTACGCCGTTGTTGCTCTCTGCAGGGAGGTCCAAATTATCTCAATGCAGGCAAACGATACCTCATTGAATGTGCACAAGAGGTGCAAGGCAACGCACAGGTAGGCAGGTGCAAAAACAGAATCTTTTGAGAAACCCGGCTGACGATTAACACTTTATCTTATCTCTGTACTCCGAGTCGGTCATATCCTTGGAGTTGTCACCCTAATTAAATGCAAAATAAAGGAATGGCTCCTAAAAGCGATAAAAAGCTATATAAAGAAATGAGAAACGCTGTTGTGTGATATGGCGCCCATATTTTTCTATATATATATAAATGTTTTAGGGACTTTCGACGGTCGCCATAGCCGTTAGTGGAAATTCCCTGTAATTGGGATTCATACACCAGAGGTTGCGGAGTTTCATTAGCTCACGGTTATATTTTTCAATTGCAGGTATGCCCCCAACAGCACGTGAAGGCTCTTAGAGAGAGCTTGCATGCATTAGATGATCACATGTACTTCAGATATTATGGCAGATCATATGACTATATTGTTTAAATGTAATAAACGATCTGCGTAACTTCCGCTTAAATGTAATTAAACAGGTATTTGAGACTGTAAGCTATGATTATGGTTATTGTTTATAGATCCTTGACTTCTGTACCCTAAAACCCATTCGATTTATTTAGCCTTGTCATGGACCGGGTCCGTGATGGCATAATGCTCGCGTGTCTTCCGGCGCGGAAAGTCGGGGGCGTTACACTCAGAAGGAAGGCATTGACTATACTGAAGTTTTTTCTCCTGTAGTCAGACATACTTCTATTCGAGTTTTTTTAAATTTGGTTGCTAAGTTCGATCTTGAACTTGAGTAAATGAATGTGAAGAAGGCATTCTTATGAGGTGAGCTACAAGAGGAGATCTATATGCGCCAGCCAGAGGGTTTTTCATTGTCAGGAATGAAAGACCGAGTCTGTTTTCTAAAGAAATCATTGTACGGATTGAAGCAGTCGTCCCGACAATGATATCACAGGTTTGACACCTTTATGATAAGCATTGGATACACACGAAACTCATACGATCAGTATGTGTATCATCAACAACAACCTGATGGGAGTCAGGTATATCTTTTGCTCTATGTAGATGATATATTGATCGCTGGTAGAGGGAAGGGACTATTGACAGGTTGAAGGCGTAACTCAATAGTGAGTTAGATATGAAGGATCTCGGCCCAGCAAAGAAGATTTTGGGCTTGGAGATTGAACGGGATAGGAAGCGTGGAGTCTTAACCTTGAGCCAGAAGAAGTACATTGAGAAGGTTGTAGATCGATTTGGCATGAAAGATGCCAAACCCATTTCTACTCCCTTAGCAGTGCACTTCAAGCTATATTTGGAGCTCTCACCAACGACTGAGGACAAGATAAGGAGTATGGCCTCAGTGCCTTATGTGAGTGCAGTTGAATCCCTGATGTACGCCATGGTATGCACTCGACCCAATTTATCACAAGCAGTATCAGTTGTCAGTCGTTATATGAGCAGACCTGGAAGAGGTCATTGGCAGGCTGTGAAATTGATTCTTAGATATTTTAAGGGTTCATTGGGATTGAGCCTCGTCTACGATGCAAGACGAGGTGGAGGCAACAACAATATTGAAGGATTCTCATATTCAGACTATGCTGGAGATCTGGATCGTCGGAGGTCACTTACAGGATATATACTCACTTTCTGTGATGGGTCAGTTTCTTGGAAGGCAACTTTGTAGGATACTATAGCCTTGAGCACTATAGAGACAGAGTTCATGGCTATTGCGTCAGCTGTGAAAGAAGCAATTTGGCTGAGGAATTTGACTTCTGACTTAGGTTTGAAGAAAGACAATACAATGGTTCACTGTGACAGTTCATCAGGCATTCATTTGACCCGTGATCAGATGCATCATGAGAGGACTAAGCACATTGACATCCATTATTACTTCGTACGGGATGTTAAATATGTTAAGATGATCAAGATTGCTACTGTTGAGAATCCAGCAAATATATTGACGAAATTAGTATCTGTTTCAAAATTTCGTCATTGCCTAAAGCTCTTAGGAGTGGAGGGCAATTAGGCTCGTTTGAAGCCTAGGTAGAGGTTATTCGACAACTGCGAATATCCTGTGGAGATAAGAAATGACAACTTGAGTCAAAGTGGAGATTTGTTTCACACGTGCCTCAAATTTCATGTCCGCGTGGTCTTCTTCTTCCCGCGTGGTCTTCTCCTTCCCACGTGGTCTCCGTGTTTTGTTCCGTGTCAGCATGGTGGATCTTGCTTGTATAAAAGGGAAAGAGGAGAAGCAAAGAGAAGAGGAGAGCAAGTGATTATAACTTCATCAACATTATTATAATATAAGATAATGAAATATAAAAAACTCAATTTCTTTAATGTGATTATTCATGTCATAATCGATCAAAGAAGAGCTCGATTGTAAAGACTCAAAAATTAGAGATAATTTATTTTTTCAAATTGAAGATCTCATTCAATGTGTATGTGAATCATAGTTGCTTCCTTTGACAGTAAAGTTTAGAATTCGTTTCCTCTTATTGTGGGGAGATCCCTCATGGTTTCTTCGCTTCACTTCCAATCAAAGCTGACCAGATTTGTAGTGATGTTGTAACTCAAAAACAAGTAGGGATATTGTAAGAAATTTTGTTCTATATATGAAGAACAGCATGGCTGTTGAGTAACCATACCCAAAAAAAAAAAACATGGCTGTTGAGTAAACATAATTATAGTAGATAAACTCATCGGTGGATAGCACTACTTCGGGATCACTTTGACAATCATACGCAAAGGATATTGACTTCCACGAGCATTTTAGTTGGCCTTCATCGTTCTCATGTGCGATCCAGAATTCGTGCAATGCTTTCTTGACATCGATATTACATACAAGGTTTCCAGAGAGCCACGCCTTTTGGATGGGAGGAAAAATGAAGAGGACCCAATTGAAAGCTTGTTCAGGAGACCGATTATTTCGAAAAGTTTTAGATCGCTGAGGATGGAAACCAAACAATATCAAAGCAGAATGGCTAAGTTTAATTTCAGTTCACAGAATACCGCTGCATGAGCAAAACTTAGCAGGAGACCCGAACATGACAATGAAGTAGAATCAGATTCACAGAATACTGCTGTTGAGCCACTTACTAGAATTTGTTCCATTGAATATTCTCATGGAGTATTACACAAACCCATACTAAAATTCTTCCTGTTAATTAGAGGACATAAGGGTTTCATAAGTTAGTTTTGACAAACATTGTTCGACAGTACTTCTCCTATTGCTAGCTCAAAAACATATAATGCTAAACCAATAGAGAGCGAGGTTCCATTCAGTATGTTAATAGAAGGTGCAAACCGTAAAGACCGATTGTGATCATGTAGTTGTCGCACCTCAGTGCTGGATTAAACCCAAGGTTAAGAACTAGGGCGCTGACATTAACCCAGGCATTATTTTGGAATAGCAAGGGTATACATATATCAATTTTCAAAAAGAAAAAAAAAGTAAAAAAAAAGTGTGCATATCAGCCCAAATATTATGGTAGTAGTAATTTTGATTCTGACACTTGCCCAATTAAAATTTCAACATCATGAAACAAACAGACAAAAGATTCGCCTATTAAAGTGCTTCGATTTGTTTTGCTGGGTTAGAGAGGAAAGGAAAGTAACAGATGTATTAATAATACTTTTATTTCTATTCCCATTAGAGTTACGAAATGGAAAAATAATCCACCTGTTTTAATCTCAAATCTTTGATAATTCTTAACAAATCAAATCAAATAAACTGAATTTTATTTATTTGTTTCCGTAACAAAAAAACTCTCAATGCTCCACGTCCAAAAAAGTAAACAAATAATTGATCAAAATACGTCCGAATAATTTTGTCATTTTATTACTAATATCTAAAAAAATTTGTATTTTGTAATTTACATATAAATAATTTTACTTAAAAATTTGAAAGATGGTCCACAACCAACGTTGTCTATGAAGGATTATATAACCAACATTACATAACTGTTCATTTGTGAGATGGATGATCAAGATTCAAAGAATTTTCGTTACATCCGGGGTTCTTTTTTTCTGAAGGATCAATCCATCCGGGATTCTTTTTCCTGGAAGGAATTGAATTTTTCTAATACATTCGGGATTCTTTTTTTCGGAAGGATCAGTCTATCCGGAATTCTTTTTTCCGAAAAATAGTTGATTTTTTTGATATATCCGAAATAAATTATCACGGTATTCGTATTTTTTTTAATCGTATAGGGATTTAATATCGCCGTTCATTTTTTAAATGGACAGCTGATCTTTATTGATTGGATAAATTTTACTAATCAACGTTGACTGTGAATCATCTTCGTTACTAATCAACGTTGACTGAGGTTTGTTGCTCTTGATTAATAGAGATGTCAATCGTGGGACTCATAAAATGGCGTGTTTTGTATCCCAATGTAATGGGTTGGAAGAGGAGAAAACGACTATCCCCATAATACAATAAAAAATCATTATCATTAACATGTAATGATATCTTTGCGTAAAACATGATTGATCTATTATGGAAATTGTTAACCGCCCAGCTCACCCCCTCATGGATCCCTCGTGTTTTTTCTTTTCATTTCTTAAATTATTATTTTTATTTAATATTTAAAATTATGTATAATTTTTAATATATATATATATATATCAAACATTAAAAATAAATATATATTTAAAATCTGCAAATCAACATTTACAAAATAAGATTAATATTGAATATAAAAAATACATTTCAAAAAAATATTTTCTTCGTCCTATAATAATTATAATATATACATATGTGATAATTATCAATAATTCTTACTCGTATCTTCGAAATTATATTGCATACATTCGATGCAAATATTTTGACTTGATTTACTCAATTGTCATTGAGCTCCCCTCCAATTGAAATCTAAGAACGTCGTGAAATAGCTATTCTCTATGTCGGAAATCACTTTATTCAACTATTTCTACATCCTCATTATCCTACACCTCCATTGAGGGTCGATAGTTATGCAGTTCGTCTTCAACTGTGGAATGAAGTGATGAA
This sequence comes from Drosera spatulata, assembly GCA_035668315.1. Lineage (NCBI taxonomy): Eukaryota > Viridiplantae > Streptophyta > Magnoliopsida > Caryophyllales > Droseraceae > Drosera > Drosera spatulata. The sequence continues at coordinate 14,587 of JAOVYX010021284.1, forward strand.
CATCAATCCATGTGGTAGACAATATTTTGAAGAACGATTGAATAGGATAAAATTTGTATGTGTTTAAGTATTATTAATATGTATTTATTTATAATAAAATGAACTTTTTTATATTCAATAGTGATCTTATTCTATAGATATTGATATATAGAGTTCAAATATATATTAAATATTCTGAATATTATAAAAAAAGAACAAATTGATAAATTGAAGGAAAAAAAAATGGGGCCCAATGAGAGGATGAATTGAGGGGACGATTAGCACTGTCCATCTATTATATACCCTCCCCAAATAAAAAATCTACAACGTTATTTCAAAAAACTGTTATATGAAAACATATAATGAATAAATGTTTCACAGGGAATTTGAATTAAAAAATCTTCATGTCAATTACTCATTGTCTTTCAAAAAAATGAAATAATTTTTTTAATTTATTCGTCTTAAAAAAATGAAATATTATCAAACTTTTTTTTACCTAAATTTGCTTAACTTTTTTTATTATTCTTTTTATATCACATCAACACTCTCCATTATCACTTTTCCTGTTTCACTACCATACAAGAAACAAAAAGATATTTTATATCAAATTCAACTTATTTTTCTTAGGAGCAAGTCCAATCATTAAGTTAAAATAGATCCAGTTATTGTTATAATTTAATATCAATTATACAATTGTCGCTGTAATGTTTGATAAATTTGAAATCAAATTTAGCTCAATTCTATTTTAATATCAATTTTAACTCATGATTGAAGTCCTATTTTTATAATTTTATGTCAAAATATAGTTATACCATTATATATCTCATGATTAAATTTGTTTTAATATACGCGTATGTGCATGATGTGTATCACTTATTTTGAGACGAAGGAAGTATAACAACGATCTTTCAAGTCAAAATGACACAAATTGTAACCCAAAAAAATTAAATTCTCGTGTGGAATCCATATGTTATAATTAAATTGTATGTAAAAAATAAGACACAAAGGGGATATATATCACAGAAATCTTTTTCTACAAACTCAAGACCGAGACCGTGAATATTAATCCAAACGGCTCAAGGGGGTAGTAGCTGCAGCCCCTGTTTACCGTAACCCAAATCAACACACCAATTTTCTACCCTAATTTTATCCCTTTCATTTTCCCCCAATCTCATCCCCAATTCATCTCTCTCTCTCTCCTCCCCTCCCCTCAACCCCCAATTTCCACCATGGAACCCCCCGCCGCCGCGGGCGGCAACCGCGCAGAAGCAGAGCGCCTCCTCGGCATCGCCGAGAAACTCCTCCAAAACCGAGATCTGGCCGGAGCCAAGGAATTCGCCGGGCTAGCACAAGACAACGACCCACTCCTCGAAGGCACCGACCA
>JAOVYX010021285.1:0-15948 GCA_035668315.1 Drosera spatulata
AGTAAGCTCTCCTTTGGATCAGACAGATGGACTCGTGAAAAGCAATACACAGAACTAATAAAAGCCACTAGAAGACTCTTGGGAAAAGTCAATGCCATCCAGGTCGAGACAACTAGGGTTGACTCCATGAGGTCATTCCTTGAGGATGACATGCTCCCAAACGTCCCCAAGAAAGCACAGTGGGTGAAAATAATGGCTCTGGAGTACATAGCCATCACCCTGAACCTCTGCAAAAGATCATACTCTACGTCCTTGCTGAAATGGTTGTGGCCAAGGGAAGCCAACGAGGTGCTTTTGGAGGTCCACGAGGGAGTCTGTGGAAACCATCACGGGGTCCAGACCCTAGCCTTCATACGTATAAGGCAGGGGTACTACTGGCCTAAACAAGAAGTGTGACCAATGTCAGAGGATTGTCGACCTAAACAAGAAGCTAGCTACAAACCTGACCCTAATTGAAACTCCATGGCCCTTCGTCGAATGGGGGATTGACACCCTAAGGCCCTTTCCTCTGGCACCAAGACAAAGACAGTTTATGGTGGTAGCAGTCGAGTACTTCACAAAGTGGGTCAAGGCCGAAGCTGTGACCAAGGTCATCGACCAGGTCATCATGAGCATTGTCTGGAAGTCAATCGTCTGAAGGTTTGGTGTTCCAAAGGTTCTGATCTTGGATAAAGAAACACTGTTCATAAGCTCAAATTTTTCCGACTTCTATGAAGACAACGACATCGAGAAAAGATTTGCCTCTGTCAAACATCCAAGGTCCATCGACCAGATCGAAGCTGTAAACAAGCAGGCATTATATTCACAGATGCTCCTAAATCAAGCACGCATTCAGGAATTGTAACGTCTCGATTTTTCATTAATTATTAATGATACGCATGACATCACTGTCGTGGGCCCAACACCTCAGCTAGGAAAAAACTATACATCCTGGCTTAGTCATAAGAATTAAGCTAAGTTGACTTATACATAATTAGTTTAGAAACTTTTGATGCACTAAATCATAACTTTTGATGAAAGAATCTCACCACCAAGTCACTATATAACACATGCGAAAGACTTAATGCTCTTTGTGTTTTATACCACGGAGTTATCCCATCAATTATGGATTTACACTCCTTTCACTCACTCATCCTCTTTATACCAGCAAATAAGGCATAACACAAACACACAAATCATCTTATCATGACACACAACAGTTGCAGTTAATATTTTACGTCAGCCACAATTAGTGACTACGCCCGTAAATTGCAATGCATATTATTATATTCCAGGTATACTAATACGCATCGTCACACACAATAAATCTAAACGTTATCTTTTACCAAAGTTCTTCGCATGCACATGCTTAGCCTCGTCCTTAAGTGACAAGGAGCAACATCTTCAAGTCCTATAATATAATAGGATACGCGTATTAAGACACATCCTTGGGAATGATTGTTCACGTTATGAAGTTGAGCATATTTGTTCGTACTTCTTGAAAAACCGTCATAGTAATATTATGTGGTGGTGCCAAGCTTTAAGAAAAGTCTTTGATACTTATTTTGATAGTCCACAATGATGGTTTTATGTATTTATCATCATTAGAAGTGTTTGTGAACATTTGGAGTTGTTTCGGGGTCAAAATGGTTCATTTCTGGATTCTGTCCAACATGACCCTTTGACACATTTAAATCTACACCTTCTCGTGTACAGCTCCCAAAATTATTTTGTAAAATTATACATAAACTAGACTCTATAATCTTTCCATAAAATCAGAGTTTTTATCATGAAACCATACCAATAATAACAGTTTCTTCGTTCAAGTTTATGTTTTTTACTAGATGAGATAGTTTAACCGTACTTCACTATTTAGTTCATAAATCATCTTATCACACATGCAAATCATCTCATCACGACACACAGCAATTGCAGTCAGTATTTTACGTCAGCCATATTTAGTGACTACGTTCATAGATTCAAATGCATATTATTATACTCACGGTATAATAATACGCATCGTCGTAAACAATAAATCTAAACGTTACCTTTTACCACAGTTATTCACATTCACATGCTCAGCCTCATCCTTAAGTGACAACGAGCAGCGTCTCCAAGTCCTATAATATAATAGGATACGTATATTAAGACACATCCTTGTGAATGATTATTCACGTTATGGAGTTAAACATATTTCTTCGTACATCTTGAAAAATCGTCATAGTAATATTATGTGGTGGTGCCAAGCTTTGAGAAAAGTCTTTGATACTTATTTTGATAGTCCATGACGATGGTTTTATGTATTTATCATCATTAGAAATGCTTGTGAACATTTGGAGTTGTTTCGTGGTCAAAACGATTCATTTTTGGATTCTATCAAACATGACCCTTTGACACGTTTAAATATATAACTTCCCGTACAAAGTCCAAAAATTATTTTGTTAAATTATACATAAATTAGACTCTATAATCTTTCCATAGAATTGAATATTCATCACAAAACCATACCAATAATAGCAGTTTATTCCTTCAAGTTTAGATTTTCTGCTAGATCGGACAGTTTGACCTTACTTTACTAATTAGTTCATAAATCCTTGCATATAACTCAAAATCTAGATTTTTAAACTGTTCTGAAAACTACACTTCAAGGGATTTCCATTGATATAAGGCACGTTTTCTACTCTTTCTGTGTAATTTCAGATCAAGTCACAAAGTGATCCCTGTAACCAATTTTTATAAATTAATATATTTGCATGTTTTGATTTATATCTTGAGATTCACAAATGATAATCATAATCCATCAACTTTATTTGAAACTAGACATGTGAGGATTTAACATATATTAAAATTGGAATTTATCACAGAGCCTATGATTTTTCACAAAATTTCTTATTAAGGTGATCACTTTCTCTTATTAATGGTGAAGGATCCTCGTCGCCTTGTAACCCTTGCTTCTCCTCTTCTCTTCAAACTCTCCTTCTTCTCTTCTCTTGCTTATCTCTTCTCTTACATGACAAGGTGTGTTTTTATGTTTGTAAGAAGTTTTTCAAGAAGAAGAGAGCTTGTATTTATAAAAAATTAAATCAATTAAAATAGTTTTTAGTGGATAATTAGTGGTTATTTAGTGAATAATTAGTGGATAATTAATTTAATTTAGATGGAGTAGAAATTGACATAAAGAAAAATAAGAGTCAAAATTAGGTTTATGTCATTTTCATATAAATACGGTATTTTAGTATTAAGACCGTATTTTCTCGTATTTGCGTATTAGAGTTGTATTCCATTCATATTTTGCATTCTTTTCTTATTATATGGTCAAACAAATCCTTTGACCCCGTAAAATAAATTATAATGTACGATTATTTACTATTCATGTTAATTATCGTGAACTAAATTTTACGAAATTTTTTTGGATACTTATCATATTTTTGTCATGATTTTTGACAAAACAAATTTTATAACCCCATTATATAAATTACGACATTCAGTAATATACTATTTTTGTTATTATTTGAGAAAATAAATTATCTCAAATTTTTCGGCCCTTTATAAGAATAGTAATTCCATCAATAACGCATGGTATAGAAAATGCTCCAGCATCTTGTTCTTTAATTCTTCCTTTGTTTCTTGTGTTTTTATCACATTTCAGTGTCATTGAACTCACATTCTCTCTTGGGTTTAATGGTTGGGATGGAAGTTGTTTTGTTACTTGAGATTTAAGTTTATTGAGTTTTTGAGCTAGTTGGTTTACTTGGCTTTCAACATTAGAAATACTTGAACATACTTCTTTTTGAAAACTTGTTGAACTCCTATGTATTGTCTTCACAAATTCCTCTAAAGATTGGTCGTTAGAATTTTGAGGAATTTGGTTTGAATAGTTTTGGTCAACGTACCCTGGTGGAGGACTGTTGTAATTGATTGGTTTGAAGTTTTGGTTATCAGTTCTCCACCTAAAGTTTGGATGATTGCGCCACCCTTCATTATACGTCATATTTTGAGAATTTTCTTGCCTAAGAGGATCAGGGAACTTACCCATTGCGTTAACTTGCTTATTGTCATAAAGAGTTAGGCACACATAAATAGAATGACCAGGAGTAGAGAAAATTGCACAAACTTTGACTTGTGCAATGTTGTTTTTGTTTTGAACCATCAAGGTGATTAAATTCGTCAAACGATCAAGCTTTTGATCGGTGGAACTTGAAGAACTCGATATTTCATTAACATCATGAGAGAGAGCCTCATCGCGATTGAAGCCTTCAGAGTTAGCTATCATATTTTCTAGGATTTAACACACAACTCGTAGTTGTTTATCTAAAAGATGACCACCACATGCCGCGTCGACCAGACCATGGTTTGTGGCTGAGAGACTTGATAAAAATAGTGAATCAACAAACTTTTAGAAAATTCATGGTTTGGGCAGCTTAAGACAAGACGTTTAAATCTTCCCCAATATTCATGTAGCAACCCCCTCTTTTTCTGTCTAATTAAGGAGAACTGTGTTTGGATTGTTGTGATTTTTTAAGTAGGGAAGTACTTATCCAAGAATAGGGATACGCGTGTGCGTGGTTCACTTCATTCACTACGTGAATTTAACTGCATACTAAGAGCTGGCTTCGACGCGAAGCTCGCTTACCAGCATGGGCTTACAGCCACATGACGTGTTTCGCTCATCCTTCGGACGCTCCGAGCTCCGGAGCAAGCATGGCCAATTTCATTGGCGCCCCGGATGCCTCCGTTGTCCTACGGCTCGTCCGGATAGTCTCTCATGCCGACTCCCTACGGGATGTTCGGACTGTGAGCCTACATCCGGCCGACTGCGCCTATCTTCGATAGGCGTGTTCGCTACTTCTCTTAGTGTTTCGTTAAATTCACTCTGCTCACTCCGTGACCGTAGTTCATTGCAGTCACGGAGTTACGTGAACTTCGCTCTCTTCGTTCACTTCGTTCACCCGTAAGCGCCTCGAAGTCTTTCGCCCCACCACCGAAAGCCTTTGAGTCTTCCTCGTGCATGTACGCACACGTGTTACCCGCGTATGCCCTCGTACGCACCATGACTCGTTAAAAAGGCCTCTAAAAAGTACCCTTGAATGGAATCTATCGAAGACCCCCCTCAACTCAAGTTTTTTAATATCTTTTTTATCCTCTGAAAACGGATTTATCAAATTCCAAAACCCTAAATCTATCATTCAGATTCGAAGAAAGTCTAACATCTAACTCTAAACAACTCTAAGAGATGAGTCTCCCTTACTCCATTAGTTCCTAATGGCGGTCGAATTAGCTACAGTTGACTCCAAGAAGGTAAAGCCCTAACTCGATTAGTACCTAATCGCGGGCTTGGTTTAGCTTCAATAGCACAATAGCTGTATAACTCCCTAGCTGCATAGCTGCATTCCCAGCTCTAAGGCAGTAGCTGTCTGGCAGTTGAATCAGCATTTCTAGAGTGGATTAGCACCATAAGTTTTTATCTACTATATATGCGTGCGCGTGGTTCACTTCGTTCACTACGTTCACTTCAGTATCTGTCCCCAAGCATTTATGGTTCCATCCCGTAAATCATAGAGTCAATTCCTAGCAGCATCTTGAATACTAAATGAAAAAGCTTTAAGCTTAATTACTTCATCATTCACTCCGTCCGATTTCATATTCGCACACACTATCCTAAATTCATTCAAGTGCTTGTGTGGGACTTCATACGGAAGGCCAAGAAAAGATGGTAGTTTCTGAAGAAATTCAAAATTAAGTTTAAAATTTCCTTGCACATCAGGGAATACAATACACTGAGGATGTTCATTATTATCATCATATTCATTCATTTATCTTAACGTGTGATTATCAACAGGTGGATTTGGAGGATTTCGCACATTTTGTGCGTTTTTCACATTTTGAGCATTCACAGGTTCAACAATATTAAAAATTGGAAAGATCTCACCAATAGGTTGATTAAGAGCCATTTTAGATGATGCTTCACCTCGTACAATTGGTGAACTTCGCACTTTGAGCTCACGAACAATATTTTAAACCTTTTCTTCTATTTTTCGTCCACTCCTCAGTTACATACAAAACAATTAATTCCTACAGAATATTAATAAAATAAAAGAAGAAAATCAATAGAGAACAAATTAATTCACATCGTTCGTCGACAATGGTGCCAAAACTTGATAGAACCCGTTGCAAGGTACTATGAATTGAAATATCCATACTATTCACATAGCATAATTTTAAACAAAAATATAGAAGTGATGAGCACAAGTCGATTCGACAGAGAATGGCCTTTTTAGATTTTATAAATTAAATTGTTGATCTACCAATTTTCTGTAAAAGGGGGGGGTTGTTTGCTGGCGGAAAAAATAGAAATAGAAAAGATAATTTAACTAAAGAATTGTTTGATTATTTTTTGTTTAAAAGAGTTATTATCAAAGTTGATAAAACGTATGGTAATAGTAATTTTCACTCTTCATGGATTTAATTATCGACTACCATTTCCATCTCACATTTATTTATGGTAGGTGTTTTAATAAGGTACGGCAAAAACAGAGTTGTTAAAGTAAGGTAGTGGTTACTATAAAGCATGCCATAACTAAAGTAACACAATTACTCTATGTCAAAACGAGAATATAACATAGACTAAAAATATCGCATTATGAATAATTCTCTAATACCTCATGACATTGACTTAACACAGATTAGCGTCACACCATGCTCACATTCATATGATTATAGGTTAACCAAAATAGAACGATATTAACCTATAAAGTTGGTACTAATATCAACCAAAAGAGAATGGCTTGACTGCATACATACTTCTCCTAAATACTAAGGTGATCAATCATAATACATAGAATACGCAATTGAGGATCAACCAACTCATGAACATGATACCATAAGTCTTGAACATGAAATTACTGAATTCATAAATCATGTCTCATAAAATCCATGAAAGAGTTTCAACCACTATGCCATCCTAGAGTCTTACGCTACCATAGTCATGAATAAAGATGACAAATTCAACAAACGATCGAAAGAAGTCATCACCCCACAACTAAGGAAAGAGTATAAACCAAATGATCAATGACAATTGATCTACAAACAACCGATTACAATCCCGCAACGATGATGATCCAACAGAGCATAGATGGGAACCGCCTGTAGTAAACCTCTCATCAATGGCGTCAAGAGAAGACCAATTCGTCGCAATGCCAGCCTCATCTCTGATAAAAAAAAAAACTCTGAAAAAAATCATAACTCTTTTGAACTTTTGGAGTGGGTATATTTAAGGAAATGTAAAATAACCGAAATTCCACTAAAATCGAAAGATAAGATTGTGCAGTTTTTAAGGGATACACGGCCCGTGCCAAGCCGCACGGTGGGAGCTTGCTCTGTTTGTACTTCGTGCTGAGGGAACTGCATAACTTCATATTGCATGGCTTGTGCTTCATGTGCACAGCCCGTGCTTGACCATAAACATACATACTTTGTCTTTAAATTTTCAACAAATGATAAACACGTCCCAACTCCTTCATGACCAACCAGAAACTTTTGAAATCAGCTACAAATCTCCTTCCAAGTAGTTCACAATCAGAATCACTCCAACCTTTTCATTCTTGTAAGAAAAATGAGAAATACGGTAGTATTGACGCTCTAAATATTAAAAGGAACTAAAATGACTCAAACTGAGGCTAAAAGTAACACAAATACGTAACCATGACTAAGAAAACGATGTACGTTTACACACACATCAAGAAAGTTGGCAGAAAATTGGAAAGGACCCTATAAGATCATTGCTGACAAAGAGAAGGGGGCCTATGAGTTGGTTCGACCTGACGAATAGAGACTATCAAGGTCCTTCAATGCTGACGACTTCAAACTTTTACTACACTTAGCAAAGGGTTAATGTAATCTGAGTTGAAATGTTTAGGAATACTTCGCCCCGAAGAGGCCATGTAACTCACTTTTTGGAATAAAAAGTTGTTTTACCAAATGTTAACATGGATCATGTTCCAAGAAGTTGAACCAAGGGGCTGAAGTCCCCATGGACTCGAAGTCGTTACTTAGGCCAAAGTCCTAATGTTAACGAAACTAAAGTTAAACCCAGGAGCTAAAGTCCCCAAGGGCTCAAAGTTGTTACTTAGGCAAAAGTCCTAACCCTCAACAAAGTGAAAACTGAACTTAGGGGTTGAACCCCCCCGAGGAGTCGAAGCCATAACTCAAACGAAGACTTAGTACTATGGTAAGGCTCGAAGTAGACTAGCACTAGAATGTGGCTCAATCGTTAACCCGTCTCGAATGCAATGCTTGAGAAAAGTTAAAAGGCATCAAACAGAATGAGTCAAACATTGAAACAAAGAGAAGAAAAATAGAACTTCAATAATACAATGGAAAAGTACAACAGCTCGAGTACCCAAAGTAGGGGGGAAAGGAGAAATGAAAATACATCTAGAGGCCCCAAGGTACTACCTCGGGGCAGCAAGTTAACAAAGAAAAGAAAAAAGAAAGAACATCCAAGATAACGAAAGAAGGGTCGCCCTACTCCAAGTCGACTGGGGAATGCTTTGACCCAACTGATTACTTCCCAGCCAGAGCAGGGAGCTCTCCAACCTTCAGGGCGAAAGCCGGGAGGACCCTTGGCGACGACGAAGGGAGAGCAACTTCCTCATTGGAAGCGGAGGAGGCACCTCGACCTTAGAGGAAGGTAGTGACAGCGAGGCAGCCTCAGTTGTTGCTAGTTTAGACGTCGTCTTCACTCCACCCCTCCTAGATAGCTAGCATAGAGAGATTGAGCTGACCACGAACGCCTATTCTTGCAGCGTCCTCGAGGTCATCAAACCCCACTTTCATCCTTGTCGTGAAGGCCTCCTCCTCCTCCTTCACGAGGGCCTCGGCCTTCTCCTTCTCTGCCTCCTCCAATCGGCGGGTTATCTCCTTATAAGCCCAGGCCAATTAAGCCTCGACCCCAGCGACCTTTACCAGGGCCTCCTTCTTGTCCATCTGGGCATGAGCGACCTTATAGGTCAACCTTCGAGACTATTCCCCTTGGCGCACTCAACCTCCTCCTCACAGGCCCTTCTCTTGAGGGCCACCACCTCTTCCTTAGAGAACAGGACATTGGAGGGAATATGAGCCCTATGGAAGAGGCCCATAAAATGGGAGAAGGTCTTCATAAGGTAAAGAGTTGATGTAAGGGAGAAAGATCGATCGCTAGGCCGAAGAAAACAGTTGGAGAAGGAAAGAAGAGACTTACCTGGTAGGTGTCCCTCATGATATCGGCGTCATGGGGCTTCTCACCTCGCCAGTCCATGTACACCTTCCTGTCTCTAGGAAGGAACATGTACTCCATAATGAGCCAAGGGTCGAAGGTAAGGCTGAAGCCTCAGCACTGATCTCCTACACCGGGGAGTATCGACCCTCGGCCCCTGGCATGTCGGGACCACCACTTCCCCTCCCCCTTCAGGGAAAGGGGACACCACCTGAAAAGAAGGGCTCGAGGTGCCCTTCTCCTTGTCCGCCTTAGAGGGCCTTGCCTTCTTCGCCTGGGGGGTAGGCGGACGAGGAGTCGTCTTCGTTGTGGCCACTATCTTGGGAGTTCATCTCTGTAAAATCAAGAAAAAGGTAAAAGTCAGCATGATTTAGGAACTAATGGACCTGAGAAAGGGACTCACTGTAGCCACCCTTGGAGAGATTCTCCTTGGTGATCACCTTTGTGACGTCAAAGACGTCCCTTGATAAGATCACAGCGCGACCTGTGTTCGAGGCTTCCTTTTCCCCTTTTCCTTTAAGAGTGGGCTTACGTAAATACCCAGTGTAGGCATTGTACTGCCAGCTCGTAGGAAAATCCCAATCACTATTGTCCTTCTTGGACACTATCACATAGCAATAGTGTCAATCCCCATGCTTCTCCTCAAGATTATTGAGGAACTTCATGTTGGGCTTCGTTTGGAGGTGTAACCACCCTGGTTGCTTGCACTTTGTCATATAGTTCAAGTGATAGATATCGAATGGAAGGGCAAGGGTAATGCTCTCCTTGGGAATGTTGATCTGGAGGCACAGCAGATGGAATCGCAGGATGAGCATAGAGGTATTGGGAGTGAACATACATGGGCTGAGCCCTGTTAGTTGAAGAATGCCTTGAAAAAAGGGTGCAGGGGGAGCAGAACCCTGCTCTGATAGCCTCAGTGTAGAGGGGGAGCTTCGAGAAGTGCATCAGGGAGCATATCCTCAAATCGCTGGGGTGTGCAAGAGTGTAGAACTCCGGAATAAAGTAATCATGCTAAAAGCAATTGATAGAACGTTAACGGAGGCGACTCTCATGATGCCAAATGTTATTGGGTGGGTGGAGATTCCAGTCCTTTATTGAAGGGGGAGGAGCCACATTGGCATCTCCGACCTTGCCCTCATCCCCACCATCATCACCATCGTCGTCATCATCATCTCCCTCTGCCTCATTCACAGATCGTAGGACCTCAGAGGCGGGAGATCGAGCCCTTCAAGGGTTTGAGGTCGAACGAGGGTCCTGATTGATAGAATCCACACAGCATCCGCTGGTCGAGGAGCCTCCCCCCTCGCCCTCCTCCTCATCACGAATTCTATAGCCCCTTAGGTTGGTAGGGCCCTCGTCGTCGATATCGAGGGCAACCCTTAGGTCGACGAGTATCTTCTTATCCACTGACGTGATCTTTGACCAGAAATGTTAAGGTCAGAAGACAGACCAACATCATCCAAACCCTCATTCTCGATTCCAGTCATATCGACCCTAGACCCTAGTTAGGTCAATGTCAACGAAAAATCTCTCTATTTCTCCAAGTATGAGAGACGAACCTTGGGATCGAAGAGGAAAGTTGAGAACATTTGAGAGTTTTCTTGGCTCAGAATTCTAGAGAGAATACAAATAAAGAGAAGACGATCCTCTTTTTATATAGGCAAAGGCGAGGTAGGTGCAGGGTCCGAGTGAGGGGATGAAATCCCCCAAGCCAATGAGGCGGCAACACCAAGAGGATAACCCTTCAGGGAATCTAATCAAGATCCGACGCGTGGCTGGGGGATAGGTGAGACGAACTGCCCTTGAGACCCATGCCCATCATCATGAGGGGAACGAACTATCCTCGGGAGTTGCAATAATCATTACTGAAGACGGCTTGTCATCAATGCCATCAATCACATCAATGCGACCATTCGGCCACTTAGATTCCTATAGGGAACCCAAAAGCCCAAAAATGGTCAAAACGTAAATCGGGCACAAACCAAAAAGTTCGACCTCAAGCTCTTTGACCATAAAGGTCAAAGAAAACCCAAAAAGGGCTAAACCCCAAATCAAGCACAAACGAAAAGGTTCGACCTAAAGCTCTTTGACCAAAAAGGTCAAAGAAAGCCAAAAAAGGGCCAAAACTAGATTGGGCAAGAACCAAAAGGTTCGATCTCAAGCTTTTTGACCAAAAAGGGCCAAAGCCCAGATTAGACACAAACCAAAAGGTTTGACCTCTACCTCCTTGAGAAGAAAGGCCAAAGAGAGCCAAGAAAAAGTCAAAAGCCCATATTAGGCATCAATCAAAAGAGGTTCGACGTCGTCCAGTTCGATCAAGAAACGGTCATAAAAAGTTTGGAGAGAATTGAAACCCAAAGTAAAGTCCTCGACGTTATTCACGAGCAACGGCGTCGAAAACTTAGGGGACAACTGATGATATTGAGAAGAAATTGCCCTTAAAGAAGGGGACTTGACTCCCTATTTTACCCACTTTTGACCAGGTCAACAAATCCCATAGAGGCATAGACCCAACTAGGGGGAAAAGCCCACCAAAGTGGCGGAGCCCTCTATAAAAGGCAAGGGCGTACTCTCCCACAAGGTATGCTTCCTATATTTACTCCATCATCATAATTATCTTAGGATTCTCTCCCAAGAAGTTCTCTCTCCATTTACTAACTTGAGCATCTAAGCGGGTGTCTGAGGTCGACACCTCGGGCCCTTGCTAATGGTGCTTGTTTTTTGAGTAGTGTGCAGCGAAGCACAGTTTCCCCTCAAACGATCCCACCTCGAACCACTCGAGATACAACCTGAAGCTTGACTGTCCTCCTCGAGACTCCCATAGGCAAAAAACAATCGATTGTGATTGAAGGATCCTGAGGGGATTGATTGTGATCAGATCTGTTGAAATCTGATTGTGTGTAAATGTTGTTAGTAAGCCTCAAAACTCTATATGTTGAACTGTGATTCGATGTGAACTAATGTTTTCCCTTCTTGTGCAGCACACTGCTAACAAGAGGAAAGTGGATTAAGTTCAAATAAGTTTGTTAACACTGATTTGAGTTTGAACCACTATAAACTGTGTGCTCTTCATTTCTTGCTTTTCTTATGTGATCAATCTGCTAGTTATTCATATATTTTCAAATGGTGACCTTTTATTAAAATTGATTATATCAAAGCCATTGGATAGATTTTAAAAAGATCTTAGCATCACGTAAGGTTATGTGATGCTAGCAACACGCGCGCACACATGAGAAAAATAAAAAAACGAAGTTGACCCTGCTAAACAAAAAATGGTGTACAATAAAACTTCTCAAATGATGAGCCCCACTCTACATCATTGCTTATCCCTATGCTACCCTCTCTCTCACGTGATGTGACTCTCTCCGCCTTTCTCTTTCTTTTTGACCCTTTTTTTTTCTTGTTGCTCTGGCACTTAAAAACAGAAAGAAAAAAAAAATGATCTAGGACTTTTTCGTGGATGGGACAGTGCCACCACTGCATCCGTACTATATTTATATAGGAAAATGGATGACGCTGTAACTTGACAGGAAAATATCTGTTGCAAAATCATCTCCATCACATAAATTCAAATTGTGTTACTCCCTTCGTCCCATAATGGTTTCAACACATACTATTTTAGGTCGTCCCACAAATTTTACAACACTTATTTTAATTTTTTATTTGGAAATAATTTAAATTATTAAAATAACCACAATACCCCACTACACTTCACTACTTCCTCCCTCATTCTCTTTCTCTCTTTCACATTAAACTCATCACCATCATCAAAAACCACAATATATTAATAAAAAATATATAAAATTCAACATACACATAAAAAATCAATCAGAATCAAATCGTTACAAGAGTTGTGGGAACGGAGGGAGTATTTTTTTGAATTTTAATTTTTTTGTTTTTAAAAATTGTGTGACGAAGATGGTTCTACAATAGGTATTTCCCTGTCGGTTGCAACACCAACATTAACCCATATATAAATATATATTCTTTTTTTTTTCATACTGTTTTTTAGGTAGTCCCAAAATATATGGGACATATCAAATGTGGCAAGTTTTTTATTATAAAAAATATCAAATCGTTATAATACATCTCACTAACTTCTCTTATAACTATTACAGAAAACCTAACTATCACCATAAAAATATTGATTTTATAACTAAATCAATTAAAATTTAACCCACATGTAAAATCTATGTCTGGTTTCACCGTTGGCACATAATTTGGACGGGGGAATATATGATAGGACAAAGTTATGCTAATCGACACAAGAAACAAACACAAGTTTTACTGCTGTATCAAGGATTCGTGAAGTTCCTCGACAAAAAAGGGGACACCAACGTGCAAAAATGAAAACACTACTATCCAGATTAAATGAATTACATAATCACAAAAGGTTTGGTTTTTCTTCCTTTTTGTTTTTTTTTTTTTTTTTTCTTTTTTTGATATGTCATAATCACAAAAGCGTGTTACTGAAGTTCTTGGTCACCCTTTGAGTAAGCTTTGCCAAGGACTGCAAGTTACATCTAACGATCGTATCAACGAAATCACAAGTTTCCTCCCTGCTATTCCCCACCGGCACGTCGACGACGTACGACTCAACGACCACTGTTCCTTTCCTGTCCTCAGTGGGATGAAGAGTGGTAACAGATCGGTAGTTACTTAACCGGTGCTCGCCACCAAGCACGCTGAAGCCAATAACCCGTCTCTCGTCGTCCAGAATATCGAGACGCTCCGTGCTGGAGGCAGCGGGAAGTCCGGATATCACCTGGACTTCCCGGAGGGACCCAACGTCCACTCCGTCTCCACATATGATTTCGCAGCTCCGTAGGAAGCACTTGTAGGCATGTGGATTGTCGAACCGGCGAACGACGGACCAGACAGTGTCTACAGGGGCATTGGAGATGGACTGGACGACCGCGGAGCAGCACTGATCTCGGCCCACACGATGGTTGTGGTAGATGAGGGCCGTGTCTGGAATCGGGCTGATCAGGGAGACAGAGAGCTGGCGAGCCAGATTCTCCGGAAGAGATTCGGAAAGATAAATGAGTTCATCAGAGGCGGCTGATAGATGTTGCTGGAGGGGGTCGACGGGGAGAAGATGAAGTGTCGAAGACATTCTTATGTTGAAACAAATAGCTCCAACGTAGGATGATGATGAACTGAACCGATCAGGTTGCTCTTGCTTTTTGTGTTTTGAGAGATTTGAGTACTTTTTTGGTTGTTTGAATGGGAGGTGAAGATCGATGATGAAGGGAAGAAAGAAATGATGGTCATATATATTATTGATCAATACAATTTGAATACTCCTATTGGTAGCTTTCAAGAGGCACAACATGGCAACTGGGCTAGGCAGCAACTTGCACAGTTTGCTGGGTCATGTGAAGAAAGAGATGAAAGAGTGGGGGAGATTTTGATACGGATTACGACTTCGGCCGGCAATTTGACAACTTGCACCGGACTTGAGCAGGCAACTTAATTGCATAGATACTGGAATAGGACCGATGCCGGTCGGACCGGTCGAACCATTGTCCAGTACTGCGGTTGGGTATGTTCGATTTAGAGCAAGTCCATGCATTGTATTTTTACATATCCATAATTATAATTTGCCTAAAAATAAAATAAAAATATGAAAATTTATCAATTTTTTTAAGGATAAAATATCATATTTCAGCATTGTTAATTTTTTTTTATCATTTCTACACAACTATCCCAACTGGATTATTCTTTTGGATAATCCCGAAAAATACCATTTTGAAAGATTGTCTTCCAATGAGATACCACTAAATTTATTATATATATATATATATATATATACATATATATATATATAATTACACATAAAAATTTCAGATGAAAAACAACATACCAGGGTTTTTGTGTCATTTTAAAATTTTTAAAAGATAATCGAGTAATTTAAATTTAAAGAATCCTTATCTAATTTATTCTCAATCTTTTAATAAATCTATTATATTTATTATGTAATCCCTCCATCCCATGAAAAATACAACACTTGTCTTTTTTGGATGTCGTATAAAAATTACAATGTTTCTTACTTTGATAAGAAATAACATCAAATCAACTACAGTATATCCACTAACTCTTCTTACAACTGCTATAGTAAATCATATTTTTAATATTATTTAATATAAATTCAACACACATAAAAATTCCCGATTCGGATCAATGTGTTATAATTTTCGTGGAATGAAGGAAGTATTATCTATATTATAACACAAAACTTTCAGATAACAAAGCATCTGGATGGCGAACAGCATGACGAGGTATTTGCGTCATTTTAAAATTTTTAGAGGATAATCAAGTAATTTTGTGTAATTGAAATTAATTTTTTTATTTAATTAATTCAATGTCTTTGATTATGAGTTGAATAGTCAAGATTAAATATTAAGAATTTTTAAAGATCATCTTATTGAAAAAGATCATAACAACATATATACAAATTATTTATGAGATAAAAAAAAATCATCCTTTAAAATAAAACTAGAATATTTTTTTAAATAATTATTTTGTCAAACAAAATATTAATAATTATATCTTTGCTACGGGAAAATTCCCAAAAAAATACAGAAACCCCAAAATATTTTCCAACATATACAACAAGGAAAATAATTCCCATTACATACAATTTCACCCCTTCTCCTCCCCCACCACCACCCCCTTCTCCTCCCCCATCACCGCCCCCTTCACCATCCCCACCA
>JAOVYX010021286.1:0-44990 GCA_035668315.1 Drosera spatulata
CATCCGCGGGGGAGAAAGCCCATTGGGCCCGTCCGACCAAGGCCTTTGGGCCGGGCCGGCCCGTTCGAGCTACAGTGCGGGCCTCGAGGCCCGGACCGAAATCCGGCTCGGCCCGCCGTTTTGACAACACTACAATCATCCTATTCTATCCTTTTTTATATACACACTCTTACAACTATACTATTACTATGTAATGAAAGACCTTTTAAGTTATGATTGTTCTGAATATTCAATTTTAAAATATACTTTGTTCATTAAATTTTTTACATAATTATTAGGAGTTATCCGGATATATCTTTCTGATGGAATTCTTTTATATACAACCCGAATATATATCAAGTGGATGAGTATTATGACTTTCACGATATGAAGTAGTATGACATAATGATTTTTCTTTTCAAATATGTGTTCATATTCTAGACACATGTAATTATGTGTTTCATATAGAGAAGTTTTACTTATAAGTTTCCAAATGACCACAATAAGTTTATCGTAAAAATAACAAATAAGATCATGATGAAAGGAATCTTAAAAAAAAAAAAAAAACTATTAAGTTAGTATCTGAACATTATTAAGTTCATGCATATTTGTTTAAAATCAATGATCAAAATTAATCTTTATGAAAAAGACATCTTAGATTGAAGATCCAATACTTAAGACGCATCAAATGAATTCATATCCACCATTACGTTTTATGGTGAACGTTGATTCCAAATACACTCACCCTGCCTATAATCCCGTGCATCATCACTAATTATCATTTTCCATCTATAAAACCACACAGGGGCCTTGAAGTGATGAGCCAAAGCCTCGCTAGCAAGGCAAACACTGAATAGTCCGAGACAGCAACGATGTGGGCATCGACCGCCGGCGCCGGAACATTCGCATTCTCAATCCACACCGTCGGCTCCAATATCATCTCAACGCCGCGAAGCTCCACCACTCTCCGCCGCCGCTGTTGCCGTGGTTCTCGTCCTGCGCCTCTCCGTTATAGAAATGATAGCCCATTTGTCCCAGAGGTAGAAAATTATCCAGCGCCCTGGTTTCCTTAAACTTTTTAGCTATATTGGGTTCCTCGAAGCTTTTTGTCCTTTTGGTTTTGAAATGTGGGAGATCGATTGAGTATTTGGAATTTTGTTCATATGGTGATTCAATTTATATTTGTCGGTGGGCTCAGTATTGGAGCAGTTGTGACTAGCGGTTCGTAGATGAATTTGGCAACACTTGATATAAAGCAAATAAGTCTATGGGTGTAATATCCCTCAAAAATCATGGTAAATAAAAAGATATTGGGTTGTTAATATCTTGAAGATGTTGCGAGTTTAAAATTACGTTGATCGATTAACTTGAGATATTAACAGCCCGTTATTTTCTCCGTAAATATCTTAACAAACTGTATAAATACTGTTACAATTCACGATAAATCACATCAAACCTGAGCATGCCGATTGAGAGCAAATACAGAGAAAAGAGGGAAGCGTCTCGTCTCCGTCTTCGTTTCGTCTCGTCTCTGTTTTTGTTTCTTATTCGTCTCGTCATCGTTCCCGGCCAGATCGGGCCAGGGAGGACACCGCCTTCACCGGAGTCTGCGCCGCCACCGGATTCGCCCTGCCAGCCTTCGCCGGAGCCGCCCTGCCCAAGGTCGCCCTTTCCCGCTGGCCCCGACGTCGCCTCAAGTTGTAACCACCGCTGTTAGGGTCGGATTCGTCGTCGCGCCGCCTGCTCGAAGCCCAGCCGCCGCTCTCCCTGCCTCGCACCACCTGCCCCGCCTTCCCCAAGCCTTGCCCAGCCTCGCCGGGGCTGTCTCCGGCCATGGGTGGCCCGGATCTTGCCACTGCCGACGATCCCCGCCCGGCCGCCGTCTCAGGCCTCCGTCCCGGAGTTCCCTTGTTCCAAAGGCAGTGGGATGAGGGAAAGGGGAATTCACCTTTTTCCCTTAATTCGAATATTAATGTGTACAAAATATAATTGTACACACATATATACCCTATTTTGAATTAATGCGAGGGTATTTATATTATTTATTTTATTGTAGGTGCACCTGATACGCAGCAAGAGAATTAAGCTTGGGAAATATTGAAGAACTTTTCTGATTTTATAAAAATGACAAGGTAACACACATCGTTACCTTATATTTTATAAATATGCGTGAATGATTTAATTATATGAACGTCTAGATTACGAGCTTAAATTAAAAGAAAATTTGGGTGTATGCATGATTGTTTGTCTGTCTGAAATTTAATATTCTCTTGCGTGTTTTGATTCACATGAAATATGGTAACGATGCAAAATTAGAATATTTATAGATTGCTATAAATATTTTTATACATGTCCTGTTTCCTGTTGGGTGACTCCTGTGTGCTAATGATTTTATATTGTAACGAAATAAATTATGAAATGTTACAAAATTCCCTGAATTGGATATCATGTGGGATTTAATTATTTAGAAATCCCGAGTATAGCTAAAAATGATCTCTAACGCTATGGTAGTCACCTGCTATACATGGAATTAATAATTTAATTTCATGTCACATGGCTGAGCAACCTGAATCCTGATCATATTGTAATTTCTTGAAATTAACAATGATTGGGAGAGTTACGGTTACATGACTAGTTAGGAAGGGACTTAATATCCCTTTAGCGTGCACAGTAACCGTGATTTTGATTTGGACTATAGTCCAAATAGATTTGCACTATAGAAACGTTCCCTTTACATTTCCGGATGTTTGATTTTGCATCTAATAAAGGACAATGTAAGTTGGATATTTCTTGATTTACTATGTTTCTGATACTTAAACCCCCTGTAATCTTGTCGGCTTGTTTCGAATGGATTTTGTTGCGGCGGTAACGCCACGTGTCAAGTAGGTATTGGACAGGAAATCTTGGGACGTTATACTTAGTGGTCCAAACCTAGTGTAGTCCTCATTTGGTAAATTACTATATTGTATGTCTGTGCGAGCATGCACCCAGCGTTCGAGTTTTCCAGCGGGGTGTTTTAATGTGTGGAGACCATTGGCAGAATTCTGTGAAAAAGGCGTCCTGTGTGTCCAGGACTTCAGTGTATTTTGTCTAAATTCCTAGTTTAGATCATTGGATTTTAGTATTTTTTTCCCCCTTTCTGATGGTCGAATAATAGTTGTTCTAGGCAAAGATTTTTCAGACGCTGCTGCATTGTCCTTTTGAAGGATAATTCGTGTGATATAGCTGAATGCTTTAGCTTCAGATTCCTGTGGGATGTCTAGAGTATATTGGATCTAAAGATTGTATGATCAAAGAGTTGAGCTATAAGTTTGTTGCACGATGAGTCTGGTGCTGCATTTCCCCTTTTGTTCATGGAGCTGTCCGTAGCCGCAACAAACATTATGTTAAGCATTTGATTCTCATTAGATAACAAAAAGTCTTATATCATTGAGTTTCCTTGCTCCTTTTTGTGGTGGCATAGGTACGACTGAAGGTTCAAAGCAGAGCAGAAGTGAGAAGAAAAGTCGCAAAGCTATGTTAAAGCTGGGCATGAAACCTGTGACTGGTGTCAGCCGAGTTACCATCAAGAGAACTAAAAATGTAAGATTTATGAGCAATTCTTTTACTGAACTTTTGTTGGAAAATGAACTCTTTCTCATTTCACTTAAATTGCTTCAGATGCTATTCTTCATCTCAAAGCCTGATGTGTTCAAGAGTCCGAATTCCGATACCTATGTCATATTCGGGGAGGCGAAAATAGAGGACCTGAGCTCTCAGCTACAGTCACAAGCTGCTCAACAATTCAGGATGCCCGACATGGGATCAATAATGGCAAAATCTGAAGCAGCAGCTGCAATCCAAGAGGAGGAAGAAGTTGACGATACTGGAGTTGAGCCTCATGACATTGATCTTGTCATGACACAAGCCGGTGTTTCTCGTAGCAAGGCTGTCAAGGCACTCAAGGCTAACAGTGGAGACATTGTTAGTGCTATCATGGAGCTCACTAATTAAGTAATTATCTATGAAAGGAGGTCTACTGGAAAGCTTTTGATAGCATAGTGCTTTATCCATTGGCTATGTTGCGAACCATTTTTGTTCGATGGGGCTGAATTTCTGCTCGAACTGCAGTTTGTCTTTTCATTTACCATTCTCTCTTTTTGCCTTGCATGACAGAATTGAGTCTCTATTGCACGAATTTGATAATTTTATTTGCTTGGCGGCTTCTTGGATCTGTTTTTTTTTTTTTTTTTCAGATTCAAAGCCATGATATAGAGCAGCATGTTGGGTCTAATTGCATCAAGAACTATATTATATCTCCTGACCTTGGTTTGCACAAGAACAGGTACGGATTTTCAATACAAGAAACCAGAAAGGGCGATTGTGCTACAAGCTTCCTGGTAAGGTGCTCTTCACTATCAGTTTATCACCCTGCAGTTTGCTCGAATTTCTCCATCGTTCCCAGTCAGGACACCTATGTGACCCATCTTCACCATTGCGGCTGTGAATTTGTTTCTCCATAGGTATGAATACATTGCATATTGATTCACTAGGTTTGCTGTTGCAAGATTTGTCAATAGGGTCTGGTCTGATGTGAACAGGCCACGGTTTGACAGAACATCCATGTAATATCCCGAGTCTAGCACAAAGGGGCTGATAGGGTCCATTGGAACCACCAAGGTAGCTCCTGCGTCTTGCGGGCACTGCTGTTTCAGCTGAGCTGCATAGTTAGCGTCTAGCGACGGGTCTTGTGCTGTAGTTAAATTGTAGCTGTAAGGCCTGGAAGAGAAGGATGTGCAATGGGATCTTCCGATGGTATGCGCTCCTGTGAGAAATCAAGTTCGTTCGAATCTAAAACATGACTGCTTAGGTGTTGGTATTCCAGTTATGTAGAATTATGTGTGTATATTGTACCTGAGAGTATCACCAACTCTTCTTGAGTTAGTCCTTTATTTGCGAACATTTGTGTGAGTTTATTAACATCGGCTGTCGGGGGAGGCAAGTTAGTGAAGGTATCCGTGATTAGATAAACTCTCCCGTCCCTCCTCCCTGCTGGTACATCGTATCCAGAACCTCCGCTCTGTGAATTAGCAAACATCTAAATGTAGACTTCCTTTGTTTGGAATCTAAGTAGTATAATTGAACTTAGAAGTAGAAGTTGCTGCTTACCATCTGATACTCTCTGGCGGCACAGGAGATGACTCCTTTGCAAGCGGCTTCAAGCCTGGCCTTTGCATTGTCGATGATCTCAAACCCCCAAAGACTAGGGTTGTTAGCCGGTGAATCCTTTTCCTCTGTGTTTGAAGGTGTTGAATCGATGAGTACTGACCCATCGCAACCCTCTAAGGTCCAATTAACTGTCAGTCATGAATGAAACCTTAGGGTGAAGAGTGGCGAAGATCGAGGACGTACCCTGACGAAACAGTCATGGAAGTGCAATCCCAAGAGACCGGCCACGACCCCTCTATCCTTCATGAAGCCTTTTATAACTTCACCCTTCACGACGAGTTAGGCAAATCCACATGATTGGCTATAGAACCCACCTGAAGCTGGGCACGTAGCGTGTCAACGAAACAAAGCAATACCAAGGCCAGTGGCGTGAGTCTAGCACGCATATTCGAATGCTTGCTTGAGCTAAACATTTTTTCCTCATGAGATTTCCAAGCATTGTGTCCATGCTTTTTCTTATACTCTTAACTATGTGCAAGTTAGTGGCAACTAATTGATTAGACCCAAATACAATCATATGCTACATAAGTGCTTGCTTAGTCACAATATGCGGATGCTCTTTTTGGCTCAATGTTGAAGATTTGAGGTGAAAGCGAAGGAGAAAGGTGCCTGGAGTTGGTGCATTAGTGACCTTACCATCGATTTGTGTTTTGATAGCGAAATAGCGAGGTTCAGTGGCACGAATAGAGATTATGGCCTGTAAGTGGAGGATTTGGTGCTGTACTAACATAAGTGGCCTATGTGTCGGATTTGTCCGTTCGGATTTCTGTTTGTGTTTTCATTATCTATGGAACATAGTGGATTTTACTGGAATGCTGTTGGCAATGCATGATGCGGAATCTCACTTGATTGTATCGATCGGTTTTTTTGTTTGAGCAAACTCATTCCATATCATGTGTTATAGGTATGCTGTATCGGTTCTAGTTCGACAGGTTCAACATATAGAAAAGGATGTTCTTGTCTTGCAAGTCGATCGAATCATGCTTCAATTCGACATACAAATAAATGCTGTAGCAAACATGCTTCATGTCTTATTCGACTTCATGTAACATGTTCTCTTCGCTTTGGTGCTAGTCCACCTCTGTAGTTTGCCGCACTGTAACTTAGCATTAGTGATCATCTCGAGCGCCTTGAAGCTTAGCAACTTGGCCCTTCTTGATGAGGCAAACTTGGCAGAAACTGTCGGGGCAGGAGGAGAAGATATCGACGATGATGAATATCGTGATTCTTCTGCTGCTGATACGGCAATGCTGTCTTCTGAATCCCAAAACCTTGCTCCTTTTCTCTTGTTCTTGATGGAGGAGAGGACATGAAACTTGTTGCATATACCCCATATTATCACCTTCTGCTGCTCATAATCTACATTGACAGAGTATATACCTGCATGATCAAAATAATCATATTGTAAGTGCATTTTGCTACTATGTTACGTGCGATGCTGATCTAGGTAAGTATATTATGCTATCGACGCATAAGTTGAATCGTCTGTGCAACCTTTAAGGTGGGATAAGGCCTTCTTGACCTTCCTCTGGCACCCAAAAGAATACAAGGGCACCATCATCTCCACGAACTGAGCCTCCACATTGCTCTTGGATGCTGGAACTATTTGCATAGTTGTTGCCATGATCATTACAGTTCTTCGCCGGAACATATATATATATATAGGAGAGGTCATGCCCTAGAGCGGGTAAGAAAACTGATGCTAATCCGCTTTAAAAAGCATAGAGGGACACATCATAGCACACGAAGCGATTTCCTTAGTCTGAACCGCTTTTGCTTTGCCGAATTGCCTGTTTGCATGCTTTCCTGGTATGCTCACATGAAGGTCATGTTTGTCTAGGAGATTCCTGGATTATATTTCTCTCTGCAGTCGGAATTCAGTGGATTGGTGATGGCAATGTACAAGTTTGGTTAATCAAGAAAAAAGCTAGTTTAGCAAAAGGCTACATTATCTACAGGATGCTTTAGTGCGTAGTTGTGTTAGTTAATGTTTCATTAGTGGTTTTGGTCACCATGTGGGCGGTGGCGCTTTTTTTTAAAAAAAGCTTGGAATTGGATGAGATTATGATTTGTTAAGCAAGATCCCGCTTGTTAGGTCGAGGATAGCAGCTTGGTAGTCGCCATTGATATAGCACGGTCTGCAGGCAAAGCCGCAAATGGAATGCATCTATAAATGAAGCCATTCGATTGCAGGATGCACTAGAGCATGACGGCCAGTCATATGTTTTGTATGCAGGAACTCAATGATACTGAAGGGGCACCTCCTTCGAAAGCTTCACCGATATTTCACCAACAGAACCAGGAAAAGCTGGTGTAATTTGCTCATCCCGCAGATAGCGACTTGCAATCTCCATCATCAGTTCGTAGTAATCTCACTATAATCTGATCAATCTGCAGATTGCAACTAGTAATGGACCAATCGTGAATTTTACACATAACCTGATAAGCTGTATTACTTCATTTCAGACACGCTTAACATCGGAGTTATAAAATAATAGACTATGAAAAAGAAATATAAACCTTGTTGATATAGATAGTCTTCATGAAACCCTTTAAGCCAAACTTTAGGGTAACATGCGCCAAACCCCCCCACCCCCCACCACACACACAAAGAACACGATGTTCTCGTTGCAACCTCCGACATCACATACAACCTTAGAACCTTTCCCGTTAGACGGCTAATCTGGATCCCTTATCCACAAGCCTAAAACACAATTATAAAGTTGGTTTGATATCATTCTGTAACGTCTTGATCAATCCTCGTTATCGAGTCGTCACCAAGAATCGCTTTTCAAACTGATAATTGGTTTCATATATCAATACTAGTCCTTTCATGCTTTGATCTCACTCGTACATATATTGAAAAACTTCCCAGGATGATCACTCATCCCATCAATACTTCATGTCAAGCACGTTTAACGTCGAATTTCTAAAATAATGAACTAACAAAAAAAAAGATGCATCTTGTTAGTATGGATAATCTTATAAAACCTTTAAACCAAAAGTTTGAGGTACTACGGTTACGTTGCAACATTTTGGACCATCGCCAATGGACTCTTTTTCGCAGTTGCTGGGTCAGCTTTGGACCAAACCGCATGCTTTGTTGGACTCCACTCAATGCCGCAATCAACATAAGTTTATGAGTGTTTAATGAACCAACGTTAATCGCTTATGATATAAATTCAAAGTTCCGTAGAAGGTCCAATTGTTTACTTCACAATTCCTCACAAGTTGCTGCAATGGATCATAACTCATAAGCTTTCTTTATCGGTTCAGGATATGATCTTTTGACATTCCCGTTGCTTCATGAGTAGGAGAAAGTATATCCTTGTGCTTTTTGGACTTTTTATCAATTGTGATCCATTTTTTGCAAATGCATGTCAAGTCACCACAACGGAGGCCCAGCAGGGCCACAAGGATGACTCCATCATGTCTTCATTTTATGCTTCTGCATCCCGACAAAGAAAACCTAATCAAGATAACCACTAGAAGATTATCTCATACTAATGAAATGCCCATAGTTTGCATATGTTTTCAACTTACGTCTGATAATGTTGATCCTCTCAGAGCACTTATATCATAATCTCAGTAAACATTTTCTATTTTATATATTCAAATATATAATTTACATCATTTATATAATCTTTAGTTTACATCAATTGTATCAGAATTTTTACTACTTCCTTCGTTCCGTATTTATTGAAATGTTTTGATGCTATACGAGAATTTATGGGAATGTTAAATTTGTATGGATTTTGATGAAGAAAAAATATTTTTTTGATGATAGTGAGATTTATTGTATCACTTGTGAGAGGAGATACATTTTTGACACACACGAAGTAAAAAACTATGCATATAAATATAAATCTGATTTTCATATCAAATCACGTTTGATCGTCATGCAACATATATTAAGTTGAAGTACGTAGCTTACACAATGATTGATGTTTCACGATAAATTTATAAACTTTATATCGACAAATATAAAAATCAAAATATTTTAATAATTTTGAGATGAAAAAAAAACATAAAATAGAAGTTTTACAGATAAAGGTTTTACGACTAATGATGCAAATTTTATCTCGATAACGATAAACAAAGTCGATTCTTGTACATTTAGGTGGGACCAAGGTTGTAATATCAATCCGCCAGTCCCACCACCACCATGTCAATGTCATTCTTTTGCCTAGTCAGAGAGTGAGCCCCATGCCGAGTCATCCACTCCGTGATGACCACGTGGATTTGCTTTTGATGACTCAGATTCCACATCATCTTTTTGTCCTAACCAGCCAGTTACTGCCCAGGTGAGGCCCGGCCCACTTCCCATTCCACAAATAAATTCTGGGCATCGATTTCCCCCTTCTTAAAACAAGTGAAATAAGTTAATTATATATAATTATAAAGAAATTAGATTAAATTTGATATAAATGATTCTTTTATTGAGTATGTGAGTGAGAGAACAGAAATGAGAAAAATCATAATAAGATATGATGATATGATATAAAATAAATAATAAGGATAATTGAGTAAATTTAATCCAAAAAATTTTCTTTTATGGCAGTGTTTCATTTTTTTAGGGGAACCAACAAATTAAAAAAATTGTTTCACTTATTTTGGGATGGAATAACCAATATCATGTAAACTAGTATAATTTTGGTCGTGTTATAAATGATTTATAGGATGATCAAAAAATATGTTTTATAATTTTATCGTAAAACATCAAAGATAGTTTAAATTATATATTATAATTTTGGATCAAAATAAATTTTATTTCGTATCATTTAGTAATAAAAAATGACACATTATTACATTAAATATGTAATGATCAGTATAATTATTGTATAGTGGTGAAAGTAATATGAGTGGAGAATATTTTTTTTTGTTTAGTTATTTTAGTCTTATTTTTAAATTTTTGCTGATTTATTTCTACTGTATTTTACACCCATCAGTGTTTCAGAGCACTACAACCAGGTTTCTTGTTGGTCTCCCTTGTCAACAAGTTTTTGTCTAGAGTAACGTAATTGATGGCTGAGCTTGACATTCAGAAATGGAACTATGAACATCTGTTTCTCATTAGTCACTAATTGTTGGTCCAAATGGAAACAACTAAAAAACAAAGACTAATCTCCTTTGCCACATTTCTAACAGTCATAAAGGTAAAAATGAAAACGTGATTGTCCCTCGATTCCCTTATGCTCTTCCCTTGTGATAAACATTATTTTCGTGTTTGCTAGTTTCTCTGGCAAAGTGGCAATCGAGGTAAGAAATATAGTCCGGAACGAAACCAACACTGGAAAGACGAGCATTCAAGAAAGAGCATAGAAGTTAGAACACTAACCTTTTAGGTCTTCGTCGTTAACTTTTATTACTACACAAGGGCTTTCAAGTTTCAACCTTGCAAATTATTGAATATATGCGCTACACAAGTTCTCTATTCTCATCACCATGTCTAATACATCGCATAAGCTTACAATAAACCATCTAAAACAGAATTTATCACAAGCTTGGATCAAGATAGATCATATGATCATTTCGTCACACGACTATGAAATGCAGCACGCGTTCGGGTTCTCATCGCTGAAGAGCTGAGGAGGCGGGATTCTCTCGATCACATACAAAGGTTGATAGTAGTAGATCATCCTCTTCAAGGATTCATCCTCGATGCTGTTCAAAACAACCTCGCCGCCACCATCTCCTCCTTCCTTTGGCGCCTCTTCGCCGCCACCTTTACTCTCATTCTCACCGCCTTCTTTCTTAGCATCCTCGGGTGGCTTCTCCCCTTCTTTCTGCTCTGCATTATCGTCTTTCTTGTCCTCGTCTTTCGGTTCCTCTGCGGACTTCTCATCCTTCTTCTCTTCGGCAGGTTTTTCAGGTTCGGGTTGAGGAACTATTTTCGCTTGCTTCTTGGTTCGTCTATACACATATTCAACCAACTTCTCTGCATCCATTGTCCCCGTTACCACAACCTTTCCAGTACTTAGCTCAGTTTGAGCCGTTTGTACACCTACAAAGTCACGCATCATGTTACACATACACACTTCTAAAAGTTCTTTTTCGAGTATTAGTTCGTGAATAAGCAAGAACTAAGATTCAATCACCTTTCATTTGTAGTATCTTTCTTTTCAATTGCTCCGAACAGGCCTCGCAATGCATGTTAACATTGAGCTCCACAGTAGTCACCGGAGCCTGAACCAAGTTCCCAAAAGAATGTAACATGTATATACCGTGATTGATAATACTGTAAGAACTCAAACTAGGAAGGGTATAGGGGTAAAATGAACCTGAGGAGTTGCAGGTTCTGGTGTAGGTGCAGGCTCAGGAGTTGGATCAGCTGGTGGAGGTGGTAAAGGGGACAACAGCTTTGGCTTTCTCTTGGTTCTTTTAGTGATCTTGTCACACACAGCTTGAGGATCCATTGTGCCTCTTATGATCACTTGGTTCTTCCCCATGTCTATCACTACTCCTTCAACTCCTGTTATCATCAGTTGCCACCATGGTCGAGTTCATATCATAAGGTACATGTCGGTCGATTTAAAACTTGTGAGATAGTATCGTGCTCTTTAACTCATTTGAAATCCACGTACCGTAAGCATCGTACGAAATAGGGTTCATAGGAAGAGTCAAAGTTTATACTTTATACGAAGTAATACTCCAATCGAATAGTAGATAGCGTGCTTTCACATGTAAGAATAAGAGAAAGGAAGAGAAGCTGAGACCTTTAACTCTCATGATGGATCTCTCAATCTTCTTGGCACATCCAACACAGTGCAAGTCCACGGCCAACACAACAGGGGAAGGTGGCTGAGGCTCTGCCTCTTCCTTCTTCACCTTGGCTTTCTCCTCCGTCTTGGCGTCAGCCGGAGGAGCTTGTTCCTGTCGAAATCCAAATAATCCCATCACGAAAATCACTCGAGGATCGTAATCCATTATTTAGAAGAGTTCACTGAAAATGCAAAAATGACCACTTACTGGCTTTGCTTCTTCCCCCATTTTGTTCTGCACCAACTAGCCAAGAAGATTAATAGGAAATGGGCACTTAGTATGAGAGTTGAGGAGAGACAGGCAACAGAGAATGAAGAGGGAAAGGAAGGGGGGAAGCAGGATGAAGCAGGAGAATCAAATATATAGGGGAAAATTTGATGGGGAAAAAAAAATGATATCAATCACAGACATCCACGTGGCTGATTATTTTAGCAGTCACGATTAAGTTTCATTCAGGGCTCTACTGTAAAAAAATCTGAATCGGGACATCGAGTTCCAGTCTTACTAACAGAGTTATACACATCACGAGAGGTTAACCACGTTTGGGGTGTCCTAACCAACTGATTTCAGATTAGTTGAAACTCAATGTAATTTTTGGAAACTGAGCAGCTTAAATGAAAAGAAAAGGGAAGGGAAATTAAGAAAGAGAGAATATGGAAACTAGAAAAAGATAGCATTAGTATAACGTCACCTACTGGTGGGCAAATGAAGCAACTAACAAGAGTAACATGCAATTTGGACTACTATTCTTGGGACATGAAAAATGTGTGCTCGATCACCTTCTCTTTGCTTACAAACTAAAAGCCTTGCTTTATTAGCTCATACAACACTCATTTGCTCGATCTGGTTGATCATTTCCTTATCAAGAGGTCACAGAAGCATGACACGCTGAAAGTTCTAATCATACGAAACATACTCATTCTCGAATCTTCCAACTTATCGAGATAATGAATCTGATGTGCACTTCTTCAAGATATGAATCTGATCTGCACTTACTTTGTCTGGTTAAAATGCACCATATAACAGATAACTGCTTTCACCACTATGCTATCATCCTAAGGTTCGAATCGACGTGCTTTATCATAGAAAATGCAGCTGATATAGAAATAACTTAGCAATGGAGGAAACGTAAGGATCGGAAAAAGTTTATCAAGTGCATATTTGCGTGACAATTTCATAAAACTATGATCACATGGCTGGTACTGATGGTTTCTGCTTTCCATCATCATTTGATAAAAAGTCGACAATTTTGGTATCTTTCTCCTTTGATTTCCTTCTCCTCAATTCCTATGGCAAAATACCATTTCGTCTCCAAGGGATTCCAGTTCTCTCCTTGATCTTTTTTCCTCTATGGTATGTTCCAAGCCAAGCCACTTTCATATCTTCTGGGTTCCATGAGAATCATTTATCTCCAAGAATATCGATATCCTGTAAGACCTTAGTTCCTTGAATCTTATGGGCCGAATAGGCTTGGGATACCCGATGAAAATAAACACTAATCCTAACAGACGTCGAGCGCAAGTATCTTTCATTTAATATGAGGACCTCTGGTCTTTATCTTTCCGACTGGTTGTCTAAACTACTATCAGGGCACAACTTCTCAGAGCTTGGCCACCCTTTTAAGTTCTAAGCCTGATCTGGTGCCTCTATATCATCTTTGTGTGGACTCAGTTCAAACAAAATCCTTATCACTAGTAACAGTACTTAGAAGACAATAAATCCTTATATCCTGAGCAATGAAGTAAACATGATAACAGGACCACTCTTACCCAAATCCTAATGGGTCGTGCCTAGTTGTGTTTTCGTAATGTGCCTAGTTTACCAATGCCCAATAAATCTTCTCTAACAGTAATCAATAAAAAGCTCAAACCAGAAAAAACATCATACATTTTATAGTTTTTTTAGGGGCTATTTAACATATCCGTACAACATAGTGAAATTCAATAAATATCCAGTGACTAAAACAAGAACCAATGAATGAAAACAATGCAAGGAGTATAATGAGAGTACCTTACACCACAATGAAAAAGATGATTGTTTTGTACTGTATATTCCCAAAAGTGGTTGCCCAGGTAGTAACTTTAATGGTGGATTGCGTGGAGGTGACTCAGCCAGTGGGACGCCAAATTGAAAGCCACAACCTCCTCTCCTTTCTTCCAAGATTTAGTACATGCAGAAATCCACTGATCTCAGAGATCCTTCATTCAAAAGTTGCAAAATTACCGGACTTTTCTGCTCAGATAACAGGACACTAAATGTTAAGAAAGCTAAATACAACAACTCATATAATACATTCAAAAATAAGGTTCAAGCTGAACAAAATATGCACTATCTTACCCCCCTATTGTGACAGGGAAGAAAAACATTAATTCTTGATGTCCATATCGTCAGGGATGTTGAACATGTGATCACATGACAAGGGAAAGTGTCATTTACCACTAATTCAACTTCTTGACCATATGGTCAGGACAATAAGGTTAAGCATTTTGGTAAACAGTAGATGTCAATGGATGGCTTCGTGCTATAACATGCCGCAACACGAGCGTTTAAGCCACCGTCCAAGTAACCATCCGCGTGGACACTGAATCCATATTGGATAGAGTGAAATAGTTCATGCTGACTCAACAACGGAAACAAAAACGAGAACAATGAAGAATCACAAACACAGTTTCACTTAGTACATCGAGATTCCCTCTAGTAGTGGTAGCATGTCACAATCCCGGTAAGTTCAGGGTGGAACATGGTTGGTGTCTCATTCAGGGAACAAGTAATGTGCAGAGCACCTGATAAGTTTTCCTGCAAGCTGACCACTCTAAATAAAGCATCAGTTTAATGATTGAAGAACAATACAAAGTGGATTACAGCGGAAAATTTGAAAAGGGAAATATTTTGGGATTATGAACATGAATGACATAAAACCAAATAAAATCTCATAATAAATCTTGCAACGAGCCATTTTGACCCATTACAATGCATGTTGGGGAACTCGAGGAACACGGAGTTGAGCATAGGATCACCGTCAGCTTGACCAAACAAGTCACTTGCAAATTGTACCAAGGAGACAAGCCAAACAGTTTGCGCCATGTGATCCTACACAGTGAGTTTTTGAAGCGCACCATTTGAGCGTGAAGCACGAGAAAGTTTAAGTAAAATTGTTGGTACGCAAATCATGTCCGCATTACGTGCTAGTAAATCATATGATGAGCGGAAAGCTGCATTGCTATGTAACACATTTAGATCAATGCCATTTGAAATTTCCACATCTTCGTAGTTCATTATCATATATAAGGACATACAAATTACAAAAGAGGGAAATGAGTGCCGCCGAGGACTCTACCTGTGTTTGGCACCAAAGGGACATTAAGATGCAGCTGTATGTTGGTGCTGACTAAGGTACATTTCCGCGATCAGTGTGTGAAGTGCGGCTCCAACAGGAAGAACATCCTCGTCGAGAAAGAAGTGAGGAGAATGAGGGGAGTAAACTGAACCGATCTGTTCGTTTCTTATTCCTATGTTAAACATGACACCTGGAATCACTTGTTGATAGAAGGCAAAGTCCTCTCCCGCCATAACTTTCCCAGCCTTCCTTACATTTTCTGCACCCAGCATCAGTTGGCCTACAGATGCTACATGCTGATGTAGTTTCTCGTCATTGATGGTCGCTGGGTAGGGTGGAAACTCTTCTTCAAGAAAGTCGACAGATGCTCTACATCTGTGTGAAGCTGCCTGTCCCAGGACAACCTAAGACAACCCAAGAGAAACTTATTGTAATGAAATTCCAATTGGAAACCAAAATATGTTCCAAAGCAGGAAAAAACAAAAGAGGATAGATTAAATACAATCAAGTCCACAATTCCTTGAGGTAAAATCAGTGTTCCACCCAACTCCATTTATCAGCAGAGAAGATGCATCTTAATGAAGAATTCCAAGCCCCTTCTCGCGGGAAGTAAGAAAATAATGAAGTGACTAAGTTTGCTTGGAGATCGGCACTAACCTCCTTGAACCTCTGCTGAACCCGTTGCAGCCCTTCAGTCGAAAGACTCCTCAATGTCCCACCAAATTCTGCATCATCCGGTATTATGTTGAAAGCAGTCCACCTTTAACATAAGTAACAGACAGCACCTGCATCAAAACTACTAGAGAATCAGCTGATATTGAAATCCTTCAGTAAAACATCAAGGAATGTTCAATTGTCCCTCTGTGAGTAGTCAAGTGATATTCTGACATAAGAATATCAGCTGAATTCTGATCAGAAACTGCAGTTTGGGAATCATGTAACAGGACGAGGAGTGTTTTACCAAATTCTATAGATCTTGTATAGTATGAAGGGAAGTATCAAGACATGCGAGCTTGGCATGTGTACCTAATGGTCCTACTCAAACTACATTATGCAGGAAATAGTAACTAATGCTTCTACATAGCCTAGGCCATAGCTTCGGCTGTTGTAGTAACTAAGCAGAAATAACAAGAGCATACTTGGCTATCAAGGGGATCTACTTCTCGGGATGTAAGTTGCTGCAATGCCAAAATAATGAAGGACGCAGCCACTAATGGATCTACAGTAGTATGGGGTGCTGCAGCGTGCCCTCCTTTTCCGTCTATCTTCACTTTGAAGAAGCAGACTGCAGCTAACAAAGGGCCCGCTTTAGATGATATGGTCCCTGTAGGAATGGTGAAATCAACATGTAGCGCGAAAATTGCTTCAGCGTTGCCAAGGGCACCTTCTTCTATCATATGAGCTGCACCTGCGCCTCCCTCCTCAGCCGGTTGGAAAATAAGTCGCACTGTTCCCTTCAGGGTAGGAAATTACAATGGACAAAAAGTTACACCAAAAGAGAAGTTTGTCAAAGAACGTAAACTACTTCATACAGGACAGAACTTTTGAAATGGTATTATTTGCTTTTCAAGATCAACCAATGCAGCTAGATTAGTTGCATTCGCCCATGGAGAAATGTGCATATACTCAACTGAATCCCCCGCATCAGTATCTTAGTTCATGTTTATTCAAGATCAACTTGTTATGAAATTGGGAACTTGCCAGGGAGCAAAGCTAGAAAACATAATAGCCTCTTGAGAGTCAAAATACAGGTAAGGTAGAGAAGATAAAAGTTTAGTCCCGATCATCACCAAAACGAGGCAACTGACCTTTAGGTCATCTTTTCGCTGATGCAGCATTTTAGCAGCTCCCAAAAGCATTGTCGTATGCGCATCATGCCCACAACCATGCATCTTTCCATCGACCTTGCTCTTATAATCCCAATCCGTTAGCTCCTACAACGATTTATATATGACATCAACCCCTACAATCAGCATGCTTTAACGATACAACACAAGAAATGCACAATTTCTCTCAACATCCTCGCATTTTGTTCAAAATCGTCACAAGAATAAGCTTTCGCTTTTAGCAACAATCTCCTAACACCCCAATCATCGATCATACAGTCCAAAATGACTACTTGATCGCGAATCACAATACCCATTCAAGACAAGCGATAACGACTACCCAGGTGCTCCCGTCCGGGAAAGGCGAAATGTACCTAATCTTACCACCCTTGGTTGCATACAACACAAAGAGACTGTTTCTCGCCAAGACAAGCAAAACGATTGAACAAACGAAATCGAACATCAAACGAACGAAACAACGAACCATCCGGGATCGCAATACCTGGAAAGGGAGAGCATCCATATCAGCCCTGATAGCAACAACAGGACCAAATCCACTCCCAATCACAGCAACAATCCCAGTCTTGGCAACTGGGTATTCATAAAATACCCCAATTTCATCGAGTTGGGACCTTATAAGTGCGCTGGTGTTGTGTTCTTGAAAACACAGTTCAGGGTACTCGTGTATTCTTCTCCTCACTGATAGTAACCATGATTTCTCACTCTTGGCTGCTTCTAGGGTTTGTTTTCCGTGGGATGAGTCGATGGAGAGGGAGATGGCCGAGAGTGGGAGGTGAAGGATTAGGGTTAGGGTGAGTGGGGGAAGAGGAGAAGCCATGGCTGGTGATGGTTGTTGATTCAGTTGAGGACTCATCATCACCGGAAGTCGTTTTGGTTGCTGCTTATGTGAAATAGTCTATCCGTACAACATATTTTGCAACGTTTTGGTTGATTCAAGACAACCTGGAATTGTATGTAATTTTTTTATTTTTGAGAAATTTTATATGATTAGGAAAAAAAAAATATAGATGGATAAATATTATATTATCAAGAATTAGAATTGAAAAAATAATAAATTAAATGTAAATTTATATATATAATTAATATTATAAAATATATAGAACGAAAAATGTATTATATTCTTCCGGATAAACTTTAGTTAAGACATATACGTAATACTACTAGTTTTTAAAACTAGATCTGTCATAATAAACCAACTTGTGCACTTCATCGTACGTTGAACTCATGAAGAGATGGGTGAAACTTTGTGTTCTCCAATCAAATACTCCTTCGTTTATTAATTTTTACAATATTTGTCATTTTTTTATCCCAAAATATTTATAATGTTTTTATTTTGAAAAGTTTTTTTATCTAAAAACATAAAATAAATTAAAACTCAACTATAATATATTCGTTATTTCCTCTTATAACCGTTATATATAGTAAACTGACAAAATCAATATATTTTTTTCTGATCAAATTTCACAAATATTCAACACAAACATAAATTTTTGTATCCGATCAATTGATGTAATAATTATGGAATGAAAATAATACAACAATAATAATTGTGTAAGACGTTGGCGGATTAATACTTCATCTCGATTTTCTTGCTTGGTAAATCCTTCTTAATTACCCTCAGACTTTTGTAAGAAAGTATGTGAACATACAAGTGATCACGCTAACGACATTATAATCACAAGAAATGATGGAGAGTTCGTGCAATTTGTGTCAAAACATCCAAATGCACACAAAAAAACAGAACATTTCGATTCATTACATTTATTCAAAACAAAAGTACCCAAACACAGCAGAACTGTTATTTACAAATGTCTACGAAGTCCAATTTTATTCTAAGCTTTTTTGTTGAAAGACAACAAAAACAGAAGAAGTGGCTGAAAGGGAGGGAGATGATCTTATTTATCCATTGTCTGGTAGAAAATGCAACCAGACTGTGCTGTTACTGCCGTATAACCTTCCATCTCCCCTGAACGTCTCGAGTACAACAGACCAACATCCGCTGATTCACGCAGTTGCTAGTTTGATATTCAGTTCGTCGAGATATTGCTTTGTCTGTAAGAGAAACTCGGACCGTTGCTTGTTCTTTTTCTTGCTGCATTGTGAGTGTGTTACAAGATTGCTCATCTTATGCGTGAAATGAACCACTATTTTGATGCTGTTTCCAATCTGTTTCACCGTGGCATGTCCGCAATCCTCATCTTTGTCGCCATTGTTTTTTTCTGGGCAACGAAATTTCTTGCCATCATCCTTTTCTATGTATCTGCAAAAGATAAATTGACAGAACAGATTGTTATATAACAATGGTAGAAACAATTTGCATGACGTTGACCAATTTCCCCAGTGGAAGGTAAAGATCGTGATGATGCATAAGAGTAGTTTTAAGATTGACTGGGAACTTACAAAATTAAAACTAGAATCAAAACGTGCCTACAATTGTCAATACGGTAAAGTGTGTTAAACTAATCATTTTTTATTTTCTCAAATTATAATTCTAAAGTAAACCAAAATGTAATCAGCTAAAGCCATCAAAGTTATCTAGAAAGTTTAGTTGCTCTAAATTTTTTAGTTACAACTAATAATCTAGCTTGAATGTTAGTGGTCTTCTAGATTGGTTACCGAAAGTTAGTTAAAGGAGATTAAGAATTATGATTGTGCAACTAGTATATAAGGGAGGCTTAACATCCTTATTCATTATCACAAAAACTTAGAGAGTTTTCTAAATGTAAGAATAAGTATAAAACACTTAAGAGTTAAGTGTGTATTTGTAGAATGTTTTCAAATATGAGATGTAAATTATGGGTGTTAAAAATAAATTAGAGTGTGATTGATTTTACGACTTTATAATATTCTACTCTTATTAGAAATTATAATTCTTGATATATTTTGATTTCGACGATCCGATTTTTCAAGTGGCTACAACGGCTGAGGCCAACATGCTACAGCCTCATTAACTCATGCATCTATTTGGCTGCACATCGCCCACCCCTATTGCACGACGTCTGCAACCCCACATTGGCGATAGAAAACATTCGTCCATGAATGATAGGCATTTAAACCAGCCTCATATTTCTATGATCACATATCACGACTTTAGATCAACCTGCATATGAACAACACCATCTCATAATCTGATCCAACTAACTGAGATAATATTGCTAGAGTCAACTTACTCTTTTATCTTCATTTTTAGATCATCAATGGCCGTCTTCCTCGTAGAGCAATCCAAACTGAGCTCTATAGTGTCATTGGGATCAGGTTTGTCTTTGAGGTTTATGATAGCTTTACCCGCTAAAACTGAATTTGGGTACAATGCCTCCTCTTTAGTACCCAATCTAAGGAACGTCGTCGTAAAGATGTTAATTTGCTTGACTTCCATCTGTTGTACACATATTAATATTAGAGGAAAGAAAGAGACAAATAGTCAGAAACATATCCATATAATTTCGTTAGGTGCAGGATGTGAAAAGAACATCCCTGTATTGAATCATTGACCTCATACTTAGGAGAGAACAGACTTATCACTGAAAAAACTCCTATTAATTGAAGGATATATTAAAAATAATATTCCTCAACAATGTTTTCAGTATATCAAACTTATCTATAGAAAGCTTAGGGTGAATAAGGGTTCCAGGGATTTAAATCATGAACCCTTTGAGAAAC
This sequence comes from Drosera spatulata, assembly GCA_035668315.1. Lineage (NCBI taxonomy): Eukaryota > Viridiplantae > Streptophyta > Magnoliopsida > Caryophyllales > Droseraceae > Drosera > Drosera spatulata. The sequence goes on from JAOVYX010021286.1 coordinate 20,794, forward strand.
ATGAGTATTCAGCAGCTGAATCAGATTATCCAATCCACTGATAGTACTTGTCTAAGCGAATCATATATGCAGTTGACATACTAAGTTCAGCAGAATTTCAGGTATGAATGAAGGGTTCTAACCTCAGTTTCGTCTATGACACACAGATCACCGACATCAAATGGATGCTTGATGAATGCAAATATGATACCCTCAAACATAGTCTTAAAAGTGTCCCCAAATATGAAACTGGCTGCGAGGAGTGGAGATGCGATGAGGACAAGTACTTTTGTTGTCGCGATTTCCGTGACAAGCAGCCATGACAAGATGAACATCGCGAACACAAAGCAATTCAGGATATTGTTTAAGCAGTTGACAACCTCCTTAGCATCATCTAAAGTCTGTCCCAGTGTTAAACAATTGTTGAGAGCTTTCATCTGCGTAAAATGACAAACACCCAGAAACTCATCAAGGATCCTAATCTTGGGTGATTTCATAAAACTTTTAAAACAAAGAATTCTGATTGCGATATGGAGAAATCATATGAAATGATATATTTGTACCACCCAGTCCTTGAACATTTCGTACGAGACTTCGCATTTGCCGTCTTGCAGCTGTTTATATAGAAGTTTCATTTCTTCATCATCCAATTTAAATCGATGGCTCAGATCTCTCTCAGTCACGTAGCTGAAGAAACAGAAAACAAATACAACGACATAACGCCTCTTACTCTTGGGTTCTGGGCAGTTTGCAAATGGGTTAAATCGCAAGGACCAAAAAGATAAGCAGCAGGTTCTTACTCATGATCAGGCGGAAATTTAGCGAAAATACCAGTGGTAAAATCACCACCCTCTCTTGATGATACTTTTACGAGCGCAACGAAGTATTCAGCCATTCGCTGAATAGCATAAGTCGACACATTCTTCGACAGCATATGTTCTTGTTCCTCAACATGGAGTATATCCTTGGCTCTTTTCTTATCTTCTTCATGACTTTCCTGATTTCCGTTCGTCTTCTTCTGTTTCTCTGCCTTATTTCCATCTGGTATCCTGCCGTCTCCCGATGAAACGTCGTTGTTGTTATTGGGGACTTCCTCTTGCTTTTGTTGATCCCCAACGGGGAGTATATCCTCGGCTCCACTCTTATTTTCTTCGTAATTTTCCTGACTTCCCTTCGCCTTCCAGTGTTCATCTGTCATATTTCCCTCTGGTATCGTGACCTCTCCCGATAAAACGCTGTTGTTGTCATTGGTGTCTCCCTCTTCTTGAGTTTCCTTGGAACTTCCGTTCCCCTCAGGCCTGAAAATGTCCCAGGATTTGCCCGAGATGAGAGCGAGGAAGTATAGTTGAAATCCTGCTCTTGAGATTCGATCAAGAAATCTTTTGTATACCACATGGGCTTCCCATTTCAACAAGAGTATCCTTTTTAGAAGCCAGAGAAGCGCAAATATGAGCAGAGAGATGAGAGTCCGTGTTCCCAAATCAAACACTTTATCACTACCAGATGTCTGTTTAAGGCCATGATCAGGTCGGAAATAAAATAGCCATGTCAGTAGAAGCATGCAGGAGAAGATTACCAAATTGATGCTCCGTCTCAAGCCTCTCGCGTAGTAAACGACTTCCTTTTTACCCTTTTTATCCTTGCAAATGAGTTCAAGGAATAACAAGCAAATATGAAAGACCATGTTGATGGCAGGGTAACCACATGAAACTTCGAACTCAGCACGTTCTTGTTCCTCAATCCCGCTACGGAAAGATTGATGATCAACCAAAGAAGTATGGATAATAAAACCTGGTTGCGAATTACCGAAGCCAATTTCGCTAGACGAAATGCCTCATCCACGAGGTCCTGTGCTTTCTGAAAAGATCCCCCGCCTTTCTTGCGCTGGGCAGGAAATACATCTTTCCCAGAGAATACTTTAGCGCCAACAAAATAGACGACTGAACAGAGTAAAAGTAAAGGGAGGTAAAAGAATATAAGCAGCGTAGCCCCAAGGCGTTCAAAGAAACGTGTGCGGGTGCGGATGTTCAACGGCAGAACGGGTCGCACCAACCGCCTAACGCGTCGCACCAACCGCGTAGCATTTACATCTTTCCCAAAGAACACTTTAGCGCCAAGAACATAGAGTAAGTAGAGTAAACCAAAAGGGACGCAAATTAATAGTAACAGTATTATCACAAGGCCATGTAGGAAACGTAACAGTATTATCACAAGGCCATGTAGGAAACGTAACAGTATTATCACAAGGCCATGTAGGAAACGTCTGCGGTAGCCTGATTGTTTTTTTGCTTCAGCTGCAGGAGCTTCGCCATTAGAGGGCGAACTAGGTTTTACCTCATGCTGCAGCGGGATGTCGATCTTTGTATCATTTTTGACATCTTTCACGACTTTCTCCTCCTCCTCCATTGAAATACCTCAGGTCCTCAACCAGCAAGGATACACTCTAGCAATTACTAAATGAAAATGGTTTACAAGAGAATATTGTGTATTTCGCTTATTTAAAGTCTCCGTCGATGCACAACTGGAGAATGCTCCTAAAAGCCTCACAATAAGCTCCCATAAATAGCCGTGCCTCGCGTCGGAAATCATGCTCCCACCTTCAAAAATGGAGAGCTGATCCAAAAGTCATACAAGTCCCACATATTGATGTGATGACGATCACATGCATGAACAAATAACATAACATTAATCAAGGGAGGAGGTCTAGGTGGGGATTCATGGATCGACATCTCTATCGTTACTTCATTTTCGATATCTCTCTCGTCTTCCTCCTCCTTCCTCAATGAAAATACCTCAACCAACAAGTACGGATGAGTATCGGATTGAATTATCCATGATCCAATCCAACCCAATATTATTTGATTGGATTGGATAAAATTTTGAATTGGATTGTAATGTATTGGACAAAATAAAATTCAAATCCATTGGATTGGATATGGATTAATTCATGTATTATTGACTAGTCAAATCATATTAAAAAATAAATAAATTGATTTAGCCTAAATTAAATCATAATCCTCGTCTTGTTTCGATAATCTTTCCCAAAATTAGGCTTTTTTTTTTGAACTCAACCAAGGTGAGAATATAGATCTGAATTTAGATCCGTTGAGCAGTAATGAATTAGTGGTTTTGGCTCATGTCCTATAGATATGATGAAGTATTGTTTGCGATTTGTGGTAAGAATTATCTGATATTGTATTGAGATTATAAATCGTTGTAAGAAATGACGTTCGTTTTTTGAGTTGTTATTAAGATAATAATTGTGAATCCATTGCTATGATCTGAAATGTCGAGGGCTACTATTCTGGACTTCACTACGTATAGATTCTTTTAACATGTAAGGTATGGATGGATATACCATGACATAGATATGATATTCGTGTTAGTAAATTATTTGCAACATTGTAATACATGATGTATTTCATATTATAATTATGATATTGTTATTAATCTTTGATTCTTATAATCTTAAATAATACTGTTTAACAAAACAGTGAACAATACAATGAACAATATACGGATATATGTGGCACTATATGTGAACAGACTCTATGAAGCATTGTTTAACAGTGAACCGTGCAGTACTGTTTAAACAAAACAGCGAACAATGTAGTGAACAGTGAACAGTGTACGGACACATATGAACCGACTCTATGAAGCACTAAATGAAAAATGGTTGTAGGAAGACTTGGATTTGAGCTGCCTACATATGTGGCATTGCACGACGAGATATCCATCTGCTCCGACGAATCATTTGCACCAAACCACTATTAGATGATAAGGTTCGGTAAATATGTGTCTCGCATTCTCATTGATTGTAGGTAATGTGTATTGTATACAGGTGAATACAAACGAGTGGAGGAGATTTCTCCATTAAAATAGTAAAGCCAATATCTAAATCTATGAGCATGCAACTCTACCCATAATCTCTCATTTTGATCGCCATTTTAATATTTTGGCAACCCAAATAATAATTAAGTGAAAATTAAGTTGAGTTTTTCACCCGTAATTGCTATTTTCATTGTTAAAAAATAAAAGCAGCAACTATAATGTCAAGTATGAGGGTACAAGACATTTTCATATTTGAGAATAAGGCCCAAGGGCATTAGGTAAATCTGACTTTATCAAGTAATGGTTACAATACGATTATGTAAGCTGGCTTGGACATATTGTTTTTGTTACTGGGTTTGATTTTTATAGTTTTGGACAGCAATAACATATAGTCTTTAAGGAAATCTTTTTCAGATGAAATTAAGGAAAGGATGCTACAGTGCACAAGGAAGCTTATGAGGTTATCAACTCAAGATATTTCCACTCCGTGATCAGAAGTATAAGTTTGATTTCTGGTTTGATTGCATATATGATAAATCAAGGCAGGACTCAGAAGATGATATCAATAAGGAAGTGTTGGCTTATTATGAGAATCAGCTTGGTTCTTCTACGAGTATCAGGGTCAGTATGATCACTGGAATATTGACGCATGCATTTTCTGTCAGATTGACCATAACAGGATGCTTGATTAACGCTTTTCTCCTGCTGATGTGAACAGCAAGAGGATGCTTGATCAAGACTTGTGGAATATTCAAGTTTGTTGACTAACGTGAATAACGCAAGTAAATTGTAGTACTAATACTTTTTTTTTTTAAGGATGGCAGTACTAATACTTAAATCAAATTATTCGAAAAAGTTGAATTCAATAAAAAAACCATCAAACATAATATACAATAGCATAGATAAGTTTACGCTATATTTAATCTTTTCTTATGGACACTATTTATTATATTTTTTATCATACAATCCGTGCACTAATCCGTGCTATTCTAATGTTAGTAAATTTGTTCTAACAGACCAGGATGTGTCGATACCCACACTGACCCACAGTTCCTTGACAAACGGGGCCGATGATAGAAACCAATCGGGTCCAAGAAATTTGCCGATGATTATACAATCACAAAGCGACCGAAGAGGAAGAGAAAGGTGTTATCCGCATCGAGGACCACTCCCTCAATCTTCCTCCGCCATGTGTCGAAACCATCACATTCAACAAATCAAATTAGCCTAACCTAATAAAAAAGAAAAGGACAAACTTAACCTCACCCTTCATCCATTTGACGCCATAGTTAATAAACCTCGTCGATAAACTGATTAAACCGTGATCTGATCACTTGGTCATATCGATCCGATGAAAAGATCAAACATACAATCAATCCGATTGATCCGATCAAAATCGATCAAATCTGATAAAAATTTGGATGATTGAATCGATTCAACCAAAGAAAAAATACTAAAAAATATATTAAAAACCATAAAAAAAATATATAAGTTATTTTTATTTATATAAAACTTATAAATATATATATTTGACAAATTTGAAGATGTGAAATCAAAACGAAAACACATAAAATTAATATGAGAAAACCGAATATCGAGAGGAAAAACCCCACAAATCACATCACCACAAACCGTGATGACAAAACACTATAAAAACCGAATTACATAGCGTTTCAAGTCGTACTAGATTTTAACTCAAATCCTAAAACAAAATGAGTACGAATAATAACATAGATGTATTTATAATCCCATAAAAAACGTATTTTAATAAAACAAATCTCGCATGTCAAACCCCGAAACACGTCCGTGTCACCTTCCTGCGAGTCTCGGAGCATGGGCAGACCCAGACCAACTAGACACGGCCGCGCTTGCTTTAGAGAAAAAAAAAAAAACTCATTCCACTCGAAACACGGACTCTCTCTGGCCGTGTCTTATCTGAGACGATCATGTGAGGCTTGTACTCGTCCTTTCTTCACTATTTCGATCTTCCACGCAATAAAATCTTTGGTACAACATGGGAATTGTCCCTAAAATCTTTTAGCAAATAAATCATTAAAAAAAAAAAAAACAAAAGAACTCTTATTTGATATTCCCTCAGTCTCATAATTGTTGTAACACATACGTATTTTGTATTATTCTATATGCAGAAATATAAGTCTCATTTTCATATCAAATCATGTCTGATCGTCTTTCAACATGTATTATGTTGAAATGGATAACTTACACAATCATTGATGTTTCACGATAAATTTATAAAAACTATATTTGATCGTCATTGCACACATTTCAAACTTTGCATGGATAAACGTGCCCGATCAGTTCGTTGCAAGAATTTCGAGATGTAGATAGTATAATCATATCTTATCTTGTTTTCGAATATATTATACCACCTCTTTGCTACAACATAAAGTTTATGCCACATGCAGATATTTTCTTTTTCTTCTTTTTTTTATTTTAAGCCGAGTTTTACCTTAATTTTTTTATCTTTACCTTTTAATTCAATCTAATATTCAAGTTTAAGGACTATCATGAACAATGCACACGTAAATCGTAATACTTAAGTTATTTGAAAATGTTGAATTCAATTAGAAAAACATCAAATATAATATGTCTTCACTCTCAATTTAATTCTAACTGTTTGACCCGATACGATATTTTATATGTGTATTGAATTGGTATGTAACTTGATGGAAAAAAAAATATTTTTTTTAAAGATAGTGGGGTATAAACAGGATTTAGAAAAGGGAGGAGAAAAACGATGATGAGATAGTTTGATTATACTAATATAAATTCATTACTAAATAAGGAAAAAATAAAAATATGACATTTATATTGGGACTAACAAAAAAAATATTGTAATTAATTGAAACGGGGGAAGTACAAGTTTGCATTATATTTAATCCTCCTATGAATATTATTTATTTCTTTGATATTTGTATATCTTGTGAAGCGTACGAGTTCAGATTGTAATATTAATAAGTTTGTTCTACTCCATCCGTTCCATTTATCTTATAAACGTTTAATCCGTATCGATTTTTATGTATGTGAAATTGATATATTTTGATTAGTATATTATAATTTTTGATGATGATTATGTGCTTGGTGTAAAAGGATAAAGAGAATAAGGGAGAAGATAGTAGAGTATTGTAATTATTTTAAGATAAAATTATTTTCAAATAAGAAAATAAAATAAGTATTACTAGATTGTTAGGATGGCCCAAAATAATACTCCTTCCGTCCCATAACGTTGTATCATCACTGCATTATTCAATACGTATTTTGAATAGTTTCGTTATTCGTCTTAACGATATAAGAAAATTACGACACTAACCCAGAATTAAAATACATAACTTAAATTATCATTACTGTTTCACGATAATTTTACGTAACATGATGTTTGATCGTCCCATAAACGATTCGTAATTTGATTAACTTTATCAATCATCTAACCAATATTATATGTTCCATATGACACACCGAAGATAATAAATGTTGTATCATGGAACGCATGGAGTAAAAGACTCCACATTTCCATAACAAACAAGACCCACATAGGCAATCAATCAGGTCAAGAAAATTTGCTAATGATTGTACGATCAGAAAACGACCAAGGAAGACGAGCAAGGTGTTATCCGAACACCACACTCCCTTCAATCTTTCTCCGCCATGTGTGCAAACCATCATGTTCGACAAATCAGATTAGCCGAACCTTATAAAAAATGGATAAGCCTAACCTCACCTATTTAATGCCCATTTCCTTTAGCTACGGTATTGCGACAGATTTTGATTGTCGTAAATAGATTATATTTTTATAATGCATAAAATTTCAGATCTAATCGTGGTTTCGAAAAACAACTCTTGAATATTCATTCATTCTAGATCTGATTTACAAAGACTGATATCACATGTAGGAAAATCCATCAACTTATCCACATAGATATATCTAAAACACCAATCGGATAGATTAGATTTGCAAATTTAATCATGAACAAAAAAAAGTAACATGTTCCATTTTTCCAGTGTCATTCACAGCTGGTATAAATGAGTCACCGCATAATAACATAATTAGGTTAAAAAAAATGACCTAATTGATGCATATTTAATAATACCGACCTATGGAGATTGGAGATTTATTGATAAAATCTAGCACTTCAAACATTCATACCGTCTCACACAGGAGAAAAAGAACTTAAAAGGTCCGTTAATGTTACCTGAAACTCGTTATAATCAAGAACTCCGTTGCCATCTATAGCTGCTTGAATTCACAAATCCTTCATCTCTTCTTCGTCAAGTCCATAACAATGGCCAGCAAAATTTAACTGTGAAACAATAACTTTCAGTTCATGCAACCTCTCACAGAAATAAAAACCCATAACCTTAATCAACATGTAAGCAACACTTAGATCACAGAACCCCGAATACGTGATATAGTCACCATCACTATCGGTTTTGAGAAATGCAAAAGCAGCACTTTCTGTCAAAGAAGCTCTTCCGAGTAGGTACTGGTGAAAAAGTTGGAAAACAAAAATATATCAGCAATGTTTCAAACAAAACATCAATATGGAAACCAGGGAGCATTCAAAAAAGAGAGAACACTGACCTTAAACATGCCAAATACTGCCTCGTTCCAACTAGTTTTGAGGAGCTTTCTGTATCTGTTTGGATTAAGAAGCCATATGAAATCCACTTCACAGGTGATTCCGGTGGCAAACCCACTGCAGGTTACATGGGGGAACATAGGTAAACCAAATCATATAGTGATTAAGATAAAGAACTTTTAACTAAAACTGCTGTGTGGAGAAATATGAAGGACAATAATTACCCTTTGAGCTCGGTTCTTACCTCCTTCAACCTCTGCTGAAGCCGCTGCAGCCCTTCGGTGGAAAGACTCCTCAATGTGCCACCAAATTTTGCATTATCACGTATAACGTTGAAAGCAGTCCCACCTTTAACATAAGTAACAAACTGTGCATCGAAACGGGAAACCCTTTGTAAGTTGTTTATGTTTCATCAAGAAATCCTTTAATGATAACAATTCTTTGGTAGTCAAGAATAATTAGAAGTTAGATAAACTGATGGCCGAAGAAAGCTATTTTTTACCAGATATAAGTAGTTAAGCGATAAGACATAACTCATGAGAATATCAGCTCAAAATGATTAGCAGCTTCTGCTGGGGAAATATGCAACAGATCAAGGAATGTTTTATCAATTCAGTCAGAGAAGCCATTGTCACACCCTAAACCCAAGGGGGCAAGATCGGCACATGGATTACAATATACAACCTTATAATCCACGTCAATCTTTTAAACTAAACTACAATATGAAAATCCATGTATGGAAAATTACATTGTTCATCTCCTCATACTAAAATACCCAAAATAATCGATATTCCCACATCAAACATAAACATAAATAACTAGTAAAAAAGAAATGCACTGAGGTCCGTTGCCAAAGCATTTACGATGTCCAAGCTAAACCTATTATCCTGTTGAAAAACAAATGGATAAAAGTCATCCGCCGCGAAGTCGAGCGAGAAAATTAGTACACTGAGTGTAACAAGTTGCATACAAATCAAAAAAGGTAGAGGTTCAACATAAAAGAGATAAAAGCTATAAGATTGGCTTTTTTTATGTTTAAAAAAAAGCATCAGAATAGCTGGGAGCATTAAAACAGTCAAACAGGTGATAGTTGCAAACCAAACATTCTCCTGAACCCCCAATCATGAATCAACACGCGCTCAAAGATGCACATACGAATAATACACAAACGTTGGCTCAAAAAACCTACATCCAGTCAAACTTGATGTAAAATAATCTCTTATGGCCATCTCAAAAAAACACTCAAACAATATGAATATCCATGATCAATCATATAATTGCACTCAGCCATACCTCTAACCTTTGTATTCCTGTAAGCTGATTCTAGATGACAAATATCACCTGTTGAGACATTCTAGAATCAAACCCCAATGACTCTAATCTCTAAAGGCCAAAGTAACCCCTGGACTTGACCGACAACCAAAGACTTGAGCCGCTTTTGGCCGGAGAGCGACCCTAGACCAGCACTGGTAAATAACAACGTGGGAACCAAAACATGTCACATCAAAAAATAACGGAAAGCAACATATCATGAAAAGTCTCACAAAGGCATGGATCATATGAAACGGGAAAACAATGAAACGAATAATGCTGCTTTCAACTCAATTTAACAGATACGACATATGCTTGTCATATAGAAAGAAGGCCATCAAACGGTTTCCAAAGAAAGAAAAATATACTAAACTATCACCTGAAAGTCTCAAGAATATCAAGGCACTCACGAAACATCAATTGACAATAAGATCATCCTGAATGAAAAAGACAAAAGAAAAACCATTAAAACACCTTTAAAAATCAATAAGGGCAGATTGACACATTCTCGATAAAACAGTCGAAACTTTCTATAAAAACATCAAAATTATGACCTCTTTTTATTTTCAGAAAATACACTCGTAAATTTTTCCAATAATATATAATATGCATTGTGATTCTTTCTGGTTTAACAGAGTTTAATCCTCAAACTCATGCCATCAACATTAGTTACACCGTTTGACGACTTATCGTTAATCAGGTCATAACTTTTATCACAAAACTCCAAATTTGATTCATAAACTTTGTAATAAAATAGATTCAAAGACCTTTCTAACCATATAAGGCTCATCACGTGATTATTTACCATTAAAAGCAGTTTTTTCGTCAAAGACCTACGTCTCTGCACACGAGTCAGTTGGACCTTTCAATGCTTCTCGGCCTATAACTTCATGTACACACCTTCGATTCACGAAACATAAATTTTTCCATAAAATAGGCATCATAAGCTTCATTATATGTGAATTCAAGACCTAGAATCAAACCCAATATTTTTTGATATATTTAAGAACAATTCTCCAGATTCTGATTCTACAATAGAACCTCAAATCATAGGTTTTCTCCCCCAAATCAATCAAATGCCATCATCAATTCCCTATTCACGCATCCATTCAGTCACGTAATCAGGAAACCTAAATTTTAAAACCTTAATATCACCATTGTGGATTAGATAATCGAATAGAGGATGAGAATACATACCAAAATCAAAAGGAAAACGAGATCTACGAGTAGAAGGTTAGGAGATAGATTGAATAGTGAAGGTAGGGTTTCCTTTCTCTTCTGGGTGGATTATGGAAAAGAAACTGATGTTCTGTGTGGAGATTTTAGGATTAGGAGAGCTGAGTATTTATAATAAATAAATCATTAACACTAATTCTTACAATTTTCGTTTTCTATATTTGAACTAATTATCTCATTAAAACATTATACTAAAAATAGGAGTATTATGTGAAACAAAATCACAATTACATTATCTAAAATATAATCCCAATTCATATCGATATAAAATCAATGATATATGTTTCTATTCCTCAAGTAGATAAGCATTTAAAATTATTATTTTGGCTCGGGATATTACAGCCATAACCCACATCTTGAGACAATAGACGAAGACTAGATGCAGCAGCAGATTCCATTTCTGCTCGTAATGTTACTTGCAGACCACTCACGAGATGGATGACGAGGATTCTCCAAGTCTTCTATAGTGTGAAGGACAAGATCAAGATGGAGGCTTAATGCGATGCATTCGAACTTATTCGGACTATATGAAGCAGGAATTGGCAACTAAGGGTTTTGCATACAGTCTAGGTAGGTCATCTCATCGTTGTAGCAAATAAGCAGAAAAGACAAGTACATACTTGACTGTCAAGGGGGTCTACTTCTCGGGACGTCAGCTGCTGCAATGCCAAAATAGTGAAGGACACAGCAACTCATGGATCTACACTAGTATGGGGTGCTGCAGCGCGCCCTCCTTTTCCGTCTATCGTCACTTTGAAGAAGCAGACTGCAGCTAAGAAAGGCCCAGCTTTAGATGATATGGTCCCTGTAGGAATGGTGAAATCAACATGTAGAGCGAAAATTGCTTCAGCATCACCAAGGGCACCTTCCTTTATCAGCACCTGCACCTGCCTCCTCAGCTGGTTGGAAAATAAGTCTCACTGTTCCGTTCAGGGTAGAAAAGTACAAATATACAATGGACAAAAGTGAATCCAAAAAAGAATTTTGTCAAAGAGCGGAAACTACTTCATACAGGACAGGAGTTTTGAAACGGTAATTATTTGCTTTTCGAGGTCAACTAATGCAGCTACTTTAGTCGCATTCGCCTATGGAGAAATGTGCATATTCTCAACAGGATCCCCCGCATCAGTATCTTAGCTCATGTTTATTCAAAATCGACTTGTTATGACATTTGGAACTTGCCATTTGCCAAGGAGCAAAACTAGAAAACATAATAGTCTCTTGAGAGTCAAAATACAGGTAAGGTAGAGAAGATAAAAGCAGTAGTCCCGATCATCACCAGAACAAGGAAACTGACCTTTAGGCCATCTTTTCGCTGATGCAGCAATTTAGCAGCTCCCAAAAGCATTGTCATATGCCCGTCATGCCCACAGCCATGCATTTTTCCATCAACCTTTGTCTTGCACTCCCAATCCATTAGCTCCTACAACAATTTATATATGAAATCAACCACTACAATCACCATGCTTTAACGATACAACACAAGAAATGCACATTTTTTTCTCAATATCCTCCCATTTTGTACAAAATCATCACAAGAATGAGCTTTCACTTTTAGCAACAATCTCCTAGCACCCCAATCATCGATCATAGAGTCCAAAATGACTAATTGATCGCGAATCACAATACCCATTCAAGACAAGTAATAACGACTACCCAGATGCTGCTACGATTAATGTCCGTTGATTTTAATGTCACTAGCAAATTATCGTTACTAACCTAATCGGGTTAAATGGAACGTTACAAATATAACACCAATGAGCGGAATTTAAATAACAAATAAAAGAGACAATGATTTTACGTGGAAACTCTTACGGAAAAAAAACCACGGACGATCGCCAAGAAGAAAAATCCACTAATCCAAATGAGGGGATACAACAAGAGATGGAGAATGCTTTCTCCTTTTACAAATCTCTCTAATGTCACAAATGGTGTTTAAAGGATCTCTGGAGAACATATGCATAAGTCTCCTGAAGCTCTACTCTCAGTATATGTATCTCCTAAAATGTCCCGAGTTACACCCTACTTTTCAAAGCTTCTGCCTTATATAATAGTTGGATGGTCCTCACTCATTGAATAGGAAGACACGGTGTAAACCCACATGATTAATGCCATGAAGAAAAAACCAAGCACTCATTTGTTTTCTGTTTAATCTTTTTCTTCCACGAAAATAGACAAGAATCAATTTGAGCCGTCTGCTTTGAGTCAAAATGTCAACATGTCAGTCATATCCCGCGGAATACGGGATCATGGTGACAAAGGAGATGATTTGAAGACACCAATTCAACAAATCTTCATCTTGTCTCAAAACCTCTTCATCGAATATCACATTAGGATATTCACTGTCGTCGAACAACCTCCACCTAAGTCTTAGGAAGGACTAACCACCATTCATTCCTAAGAGCTTCAGACAATGACGAAACTTTGACACAGGAACTGATTTCGCCAACATATCTACAGGATTCTCTGCAGTAACAATCTTGATTACCTTGACATCCTTAACATCCCGTACAAAGTAATATCGGATATCAATATGTTTAGTCCTCTCGTGATGCATCTGGTCACGGGTCAAATGAATGGCTGAAGAGTTGTCACAATAAACCATTGTGTTATTTTGCTTCAAACCCAAGTCTGAAGCCAAATTGCTCAACCAAATCGTTTTCTTCATGGCTGATGCACGAACCATGAACTCTGTCTCTATAGTGCTTAAAGCCACCGTATCCTGCAAAGTTGCCTTTCAAGAAATTGCCCCACCATAAAAAGTAAATATATACCCTGTAAGTGACCTCCGACGATATAAAACTGCAGCATAGTCTGAATCCGAAAACCCCTCAACATTGTCGTTGCCTCCACCTCGTCTTACATCATAGACGAGGTTCAATTCCGATGAACCCTTAAGATTCCTAAGGATCTACTTCACGGCCTACCAGTGACTTCTACCAGGTCTGCTCATATAACGATTGACTATTGACACTGCCTGTGATAAATCGAATTGAGTCCATACCATAGCATACATCAAGGAATCCAACAGCACTTGCATACAACACTGAGACCATGCTCTCACTTCGTCCTCAATCTTCGATGAGAGCTCCAAAGATAGTTTGAAGTGCGCTGTTAAGGGAGTAGAAACTGACTTGGCATCTTTCACACCAAATCGATCTAAAACCTTCTCAATATATTTCTTCTGACTCAAGGTTAAAACTCCATGCTTCCTATCCCGCTCGATCTTCATGCCCAAGATCTTTTTTGCCGGGCCGAGGTCCTTCATATTGAACACACTACTGAGTTGCGTCTTCAACCTGTCAATCAACCCTTTGCCTCTTCTACCTATCAACAAATCATCCATGCACGTAAAGCAAAAGATAAACCTGATTCCCATCAGGTTGCTGGTGATGATACGCACACTGATCGTACGGGCTTCGTGTGTATCCAATGCTTCCCATGAAGGTGTCAAACATGTAATACCATTGTCGGGGCGACTGCTTCAACCCGTACAATAATTTCTTCAAAATACAGACTCGGTCTTCCATTTCTGCCAATGAAAAACCCTCTGGTTAGCGCATATAAATCTTCTTTTCTAGCTCAGTGTGTAAGAACGCCGTCCTCACATCCATTTGCTCAAGTTCAAGATCAACTTAGCAACCAAAGTTAGAAGAATTCAAATGAAGTATGTCTGACTACAGAAGAAAAAAACTTCAGTATAGTCAATACCTTTCTTCTGAGTGAAACCCTTAACTATCAATTTGATCTTGAATCTCACATCGTCACCATCACTTGCTTTCTTCTTTTTGAACACCCATTTGTACACTACGGTGTGCTTTTCCTTCCGCAAGTGAACTAGAGTTCAAATATTATTTTTGTGAAGAGACTCTAGCTCTTCTTCCATAGCTGCAGTCCACTAGACACATTCTGAACTAGCGACGGCCTACCGAAATGATAAAGACTATCCTCAACTGCATCGCTAACTATATATGCATATGCCACCAAATCTGAATAACCGTATCGAACTGGGGGTCTGATTTCTCGTCGTTCCCTGTCACGGCTAAGTTGGTACTCTTGTAGAATGGATCCCACCTATACTGGATCTGGTACTAGTGGCTCCACTACTGGATCTTCTGCTTCTTGAACTGACTGTAAAACATCAATAGGAATTGTGGAATCTGAGGATTCCCCATCTTGATGCTCCACCTCAAATGTCGATTCTCGACTGCTCGTGTTTGCTCCACCTATTGCTGAGTACTCCCCTGCTGCTCAGCTTTCTTAGCTAACATTGACTCCTCGTCAAATGTGACATCTCTGCTAATAATGATCGCAGGTGATGATGGATCAGTAAAGTACAATCTGTACCCCTTCACACTTGGCTGATATCCAAGAAAAATAGCCTTCTTGGCCCTAGGTTGTAATTTCTCTTCGCTAACATGATAGTATACAGGACAACAAAAAATACGAAGACTAAAATAATCAGTAGGTTTATCAGACCAAACCTCATAAGGTGTCTTCATAGATAACGTTGTGGAGGGTGACCTATTTACCAGATAACACGCTGTCAAAACTGCTTCAGCCCAAAATCGCTCCTTTTGCCCGGCCCCAATCAACATGCACCGAGCTCGCTCCATGAGCGTTCGGTTCATGTGCTCTACTACCCCATTCTACAGGGGTGCGTATGTGACAGTGTGATGTCTCACAATGCATTTGTCCTTGCAGAACTCCAGAAATTACTTGTTCACGTATTCCATCTTGTTGTCGATTCAAAGCCTCTTGATCTGCCTGTCGGTTTGCGTCTCAATCAACTTCAACTATTCCTTGAAGGTCTCAAATACCTCCAATTTTTCTTTCCAGAAATATATCCAGACATAACGGGAATAAACATCGATGAATGTTAAAAAATGCTTTTTACCTTCTCCCATCGAAGCATACGGAGATGACCCCCATAAATTTGAGTGAATGTAGTCGAGTGTCCTCTTCGTTCTGTGCACCGCACCACCAAACGACACTCTCTTCTGCTTGCCGAGAACACAACCCTCGCGGAACCCGAGCTTCTATGTCTTCAAACCTCCAAGCAAGCCAGCCGATCTCAGAACATCCATCCCCCTATTGGTCATATGCCCAAACTGCATATACCACAACTTCATCTCATAACTAACCTCACCGTCATAGACTGACAAAGAGCTTACAGCACCGGCAACTCCATCTTGCGTAGCGCCGATCAGATAGCACAATCCAGCACGAAATCTCGCCTTCATGATCACCATATGATTCTTCTTGACCTCTATGTCCCCATCTTGAGAATGATAGGAACATCTTTCACGATCTAGAAAACTCAAAGAGAAAGTTTCGCATCACTGCTGAAACATAACGAACATCTTTCAATGTTCGTACAACACCGCCCCACATCCGAATACGAACATCTCTCACACCAAGGATCTTACAGGCAGCATTATTGCCCATAAGAACTACACCACCATCAGGCTCAGCAAATGCGGGAAACCACTCCCGATGCGAACAGATGTGAAAGATGCATCCGGAATCCATCACCCACTCTGAAATAGCTGCGACCAAAAACTCCACGACGGATGTAAGAACAATCGAGACAGTCCAAGTCTCAATAATTCCAGCGATTGAGGCTTCCTTCATCTTCTATTTAATCTTCAGCTTAGAACATTCGTTCCTCCAATGTCCCTTCTGATGACAATAGTGACAAGAGCCGGACTTCTTCGAACTGCTACTCTTCGAACAGCCTCTGAACTTATCTTGTTGTCCTCGATCCTGCCTCCCTTTAATGAATAATCCATCATTAGAGCTCGATGACGTGGACAACTCCAAGAGCTGATGTCTCAGCTGGCTACTGGTCAAAGACGTCTTCACATCTTCCAATGACAAAGAGTTCCTATTATAAATCATAGTAGTCACAAAGGCCTCAAAGTTGCTCAGGTGAGAGCACAACAGAATCACCGTCGCTTTTTCATCGTTAATGATAACTCCAACATTTTGCAGACCAAAAAAGATAGTGTGAAACTCAGTCAAATGTTTTTCAGTGAGGTAGTAGACCCCTTCATCTTAAAGAAATGGAGACGTTGCCTCATGTACAAACGAAAAATAATAGATTTTCTCATATATAAGCTAGATAGCTTATCCCAAAGAGTATTAACAGTCTTCTCCTCCAAGACGTTTTGAAAAACGTCATCAGACAAGCATAACTGCAAAGCTGTGCGTGTCTTTTTGTCCATTTTCGTCTTATCTTCAAGTTTTATTTCTGGCGGTAACTTATCAACCCCTTCCAAAATCTCTTCGATTCCTTCTTAAATTAATAAGACAACGACTTTGTCTCTTCAAAGTCCAAAATTATTTGCGCCGTCAAATTTTTCTATATCAAATTTCATTGGTGCCATAATTGTTTTAACCCGCAGTAAATAAAACACGACAGTAAAAATTTCAATGGACCTAATTAAATTCAAAACTTAACAACATTCGTGCCTAAACTTACGTGGGTTGACCCGAAGTAGAAAACAAGGATTAAACGCTACCAAGCTTTGATACCAATTTGTTATGACCAATGTCCGTTGATTTTACCGTCACTAATAAATATCGTTACTAGCCTAACCGGATTAAATAAAATGTTACAAATATAACATCAATGTGCAAAATTTAAATGACATTAATAAAAGAGACAGTGATTTTATGTGAAAACCCTTGCAGAAAAAATACCACGAGCAGTCGCCGACGACGAAGAAAAATCCAATAATCCAAATGAGAGGATACAATTGAGCTACATGAACACCTGGAACTCCGATGACAACAAGAGATGGAGAATGCTTTCTCCTTTATAAATCTCTCTAATGTCACAAATGGTGTTTAAAGATCCTTTGGAGAACATATGCATAAGTCTCCTGAAGCTTTACTCTCAAAGTGTGTATCTCCTAAAATGCCCCGAGTTACACCCTGCTTTCCAAAGCTTCTTCCTTATATAATATTTGGATGGTCCTCACTCATTAAAAATGAAGACAAGGTGTAAACCCACATGATTAATGCCATGAAGAAAAAACCAAGCACTGGTTTGTTTTCTTCTTAATCTTTTTCTCCCACGAAAATTGACTAGGATCAATTTGAGCCGTCTGCTTTGAGCCAAAATGTCATGTCAGTCATATCCCGCGGAATATGGGATCATGTTGACAAAGGAGATGATTTGAAGACACCAATTCAACAGGTGCTCCGTCGTAGTGGAATGTGAAGATCATGATGATGCATAAGAGTAACTGTACCATTGACTAGGAACTCACAAAACTAAAACTAGAACCAAAACGAGTCTACAATTGTCAAAACAGTAAAATGAGGTTGCAATGGTTGCAACCAACAAGCTACAGCCTCACTAACTCATGTAGCTTAAAAAATCAAAAAAGATTATCCAAAATAGACTTATTCAAATTTTTTTCCCAAACTTTGTGGGTGTGGGTGTGCAGTTATTTGGCCGCATATCTGCAACCCTTACTTCCCATTTTCTGAAACCCACGTTGGCAATATAAAACATTCTTTCATAAATGATGGTCCTTTAAACGAGCCTCATATTTCTATAATCGCGTATCGACTTTAGATCAACTTGCATATGAACAACACCATCTCCTAATCCGATCCATTTAATCAATCATCAATATATATTCTTAATAATTCAGAGTATCATCCTATGTTATATCAAGGTATCCCATTTCATGGGATGTTATGATATATCATCCGATATTGATATTTATATATCAATCAATTTAATTATTATTGAGGGATTTAATAATAATTTCACTTTCAATATACAGAGTATTTTATAATCAACATTAATAACTATGAAAAAAAAACATTTCATATTTCTTTTTTTTATAATTCATAGATATTATTAACCCTTTATATATGTCATGACAAAAAAATATGTGTGTAAATATTTTTGTCGTTAATGTTAATTATTGCGAGAAAATGATACGATTGAAAATATTTTATTATAAAAAAACCAAGAGTTTTTGCCAAAAAGAAAAAAGCCAAAATTTTGTATATCACATATTATAATAATTTGATCTGATTCATTATATGATATAATTAATTTAACGACTGTAATTATTTCAGTAGAAAGAAATGGAGTAAATATTGAAATAATATTGCAAGAGTCAACTTACTCTTTTATCTTCTTTTTTAGTTCATCAATGGTTGGCTTCCTAGTAGAGCAATCCAAACTGAGTTCTACAGTGTCATTGGGATCAGGTTCGTCTTTGAGGTTTATGATAGCTTTAGCCGCTAAGACTGAATTTGGGTACAATGCCACATCTTTGGTACCCATTCTGAGTAACGTCGTCGTCAAGATGTTAATGTGCTTAACTTCCATCTGTTGTACACATAAACACGTATGTTGTACTTGATGTACATAAAGTAATATTAGAGAAAAAAACAAAGAAAGAAATATATCAACATAATCTCATCCCATCAAATATAAGTGATGTAAGTTATTATACACATAAACGTCTATGTTGTACATGTAATAATATTAGAGGAAAAAAACATACCTACATAATCCTGTCAAGTATAATATATGGAAATGATATCCTTGTATGACAAGATGACGTATGCAATTTTATCTCTGTTTTATATAAATAGGTTGTTTATTAATGTCCTCAAGTATCAAACCCTGACCTCACGATTTATTAATGAGCCAACTCCTCTTGATTAGAGAATATATTATAGTAATATTCTTCAACAATGTTTTCACTCCATCAAACATGAACGCTTCGAGAAACATGAAGTAACACCTTGAAGTCATACTCATCCCTTGGGGTATTATTCAGGAGCTGAACTAGATTATCCAATCCACTGATAACTAAGCTTGTGATCATAGTACTTGTCTAAGTAAATCATAGATGCAGTAGACATACTAAGTTCAGCGGAACTTCAGGTATAAATGAAGGGTTCTAACCTCAGTTCCATCTATGACACACCGATCACCAACATCAAATGGATGCTTGATGAATGCAAATATGATACCCTCAAACAGAGTCTTACAAGTCTCCCCAAATATGAAACTGGCTGCGAGGAGCGGAGATGCGATGGGGACAAGTACTTTTGTTGTCGCAATTTCCGTGAGAAGC
Source organism: Drosera spatulata (assembly GCA_035668315.1). Lineage (NCBI taxonomy): Eukaryota > Viridiplantae > Streptophyta > Magnoliopsida > Caryophyllales > Droseraceae > Drosera > Drosera spatulata. The sequence goes on from JAOVYX010021286.1 coordinate 40,865, forward strand.
AAACATGACAAGATGAACACCGCGATCACAAAGCAATTCAGAACATTGTTTAAGCAGTGGACAACCTTCTTAGCATAAACTAAAGTGTGTCCCAATGCTATAGACTCTTGTGAGTTTTCATCTGCGTAAAACGACAAAGACAAACTCCCAGAAACTCATCAAGGATCCTAATTTTGGCTGATTTCATAAAATTTTTAACACAAAGACTTCTGATTGCGATACGAAGAAATATTATGAAAAAGAGATATTTGTACCATCCAGTTCTCGAATATTGCATCTTGGACTTGGGAGTGATTTTCAACTTGCAGCTCTTTATATAGAAGTTTCCTTCTTGTTTCATCCAACCTATCCCTCAGAAAATCCTCAATCGCGTGTCTGAAGAAATAGACAACAAATAATGCTGACATGATGCCTCTTACTTCTCGGCTCTTTGCACATGGGTTAAATTGCAAGGACAAAAGAGGATAAGCAGAAGGTTCTTACTCATGATCATGCCGAATAAACTCGCGACATTTAGCCAAAATATAAGTAATATCACCATCCTCTCTTGATGACACTGCTGAGAGCACAATGAAGTGTGCAGCCATTTGCTGAATAGCATAAGTCGACACATCCTTCGACAGCATATGACGCCCAACATGGAGTATATCCTTGGCTCTTTTCTTATTTTTTTCATGACTTTCCTTCGTCTTCCTCTGGTTCTCTGTCTTATTTCTCTCTAGTGTCGTGCCCTCTCCTGATACAACGTTGTCGTTTTCATTGTTGTCTCCCTCTTGCATACATTCCCCAACACGAAGTATATCCTCGGCTCTTTTCTCATCTTCTTCATGACTTTCCTTGTCTTCCGCTGGTTCTCTGTCTTATTTCTCTCTAGTATCATGCCCTCTCCCGATACAATGTTGTCGTTTTCATTGGTGTCTCCCTCTTCTTGAGTTCCCTCAGAACTGCCGTTCCACCGAGGACTGAAAATGTCCCAGGATGTACCTGAGATGACAGCGAGGAAGTATAGTTCAAATCCTGCTCTTAAGATTCGAACACTAAATCTTTTGTACACAGCATGAGCTTCCCATTTCAACAGGAGTATACTTTTAAGAAGCCAGAGAACCGCAAATATGAGCAGAGAGATGAGAGTCCGTGTTCCCAAATCTAACACTTTATCACTACCAGATGTCTGTTTAAGGCCATGATCAGATCGGAAATAAAACTGCCATATCAGGAGAAGCGAGCAGGAGAAGGTTACCATATTGATGCTCCGTCCCAAGCCTCTCGCCTAGTAAACAACTTCCTTTTTTACCATATTGAAGCGTCTCGCATCATCCTTTTTATCCTTGCAAATGAGTTCAAGGAAATACAAGCAAAGATGAATGACCATGCTGTTAGTGCACCAAATATCGACTTTTCCCAACACATGCTGATGGCATGGTAACCACATGAAAGAATGACTATCAAGAGAGTCCATTTCCATAACTTTGAACCCAGTACGTTCTTCTTCCTCAATCCTGCAATGGAAAGATTGATGATCAACCAAAGTAGTATGAATAATAAAACCTGGTTGCGAATCATCATAACCAATTTAGCTAGACGAACTGCCGGATCCAGGAATTCCTCTACTTTCTCATAAATTCCCTTCTTGCTTCCGGGTTTCTTGCCCCTCTGAGCACTGTCTTCAAATAGGTTGATCCCAAAGAATGCAATAGCTCCAGGAACAAGCAAGTATAGTGGAAAACCAAGGTTGAAAATTAATATACGGAGCAGAACAATCACAAAACGACTGCAGTAGCCTATTCAACTACTGCACTTTGAGGAGCGGAGCGGGAACTTCCATTGCCACTAGAGGGTAATCTAAGATTTTCAGATTCCGCTGCAGCATCAGACGTGGGAGGAGGCCTAAGTGGTGATTCAAGGTTAGGCATATCTCTACTTACTACAATTTCGAGACCTCTCTGGCCTTCTTCCCCCTTCCTCATTGAAACACCTCCCCCTTCCATCGTATTAGGGAAAATATTTCGTACACTCTCCTGTCCTATTCTCAGCTGTTTGTAATCCCTTAATTGTAGCAACTCAATATTCTTATCTTAGCCATTCTGGAATTTCTTTTTTTTGCCATTCCGGAATAATTCTTATCTTAGGCAGTACTTCATGTATATGTATCCATGTACTCCAGCGGCTGTGTTGGTCTGATATGAATAAACTCGAACGTTAGAATCCAAACATGGTATCGGAGCTTCTCCTTCCCTCTCACAAGTCCTATCACACCTTTGTCTACCTCATCTCCACAAAATCTTACAAACCCAAGAGCCATCGGTAATGACAGATCCAAATACCCCTCAGAAATACAGGATCTCATGTAGTATCAATTGCAAACCCAACTTTGACAACATCAAATACATCTTCCACCATTCTCACTTTTCCCAATTCACAAAAACAGGTCATACAAGATTATAATGTACATTATAATGCAGTTGCAGTACTATGAATCAATAAAGCAATTTGTATACATTGTAATTGAAGGTCATACAAGATCAACTATACAATGCATACAAATTGCTTTACTCTTTTATAGTACTGCAAGTACATTATAACGTACAAGATCAACTAGGCATGTTATTATATATAGAAAAAAAAAAGGAGTAAAAAGTGGTTGCATAAATAGGAACAGGAACGATGATCACAGGTCAACTAACTTGATCGCAGCAGCTGCCGTAACCAATTTTTGTCCATAGTTGTAAGGAACACTTACCACAATAAATTTAATCTTTCCTTACATGCCACATTCCCAACAATATACTCCATAGATATCATGTACCAATAAAGAGCAAAGCAAAATAAAATAACTTATCCACATAATTCTGTTAGAAAAACAAAGCGTTCAATAATCTCATTTCATAACACAATAAACACGAAGTCACATAAAACAACGTGGGCATTCTTAACATACCACATTGCTGCTGGACGCTAATCTCGCAAAATCCATGCCTGGCGAATTCTGCATATGTAGACGTGTGACTTTGGCTGAATGAGAACCGAGAAATGGAAATGGGTTTGTGACATCGACGAAATCATCTGGGCATGAATGCGATACAGATTCCTAGCCCATCTTGTAGAGGGAAGTTACCTTATCGAAAAGAAAAAAGAAAAATGGAAGGTTGAAACAATATATTATATTTTTCTTTCTTTTCTCCCTTTTTCTGTTTTGTTTTTCCTTTCTTTTCCATTGTTTCCCCTTTGTTGGACGTGTGTTTTATCAGACAAGTACAAGCTGTTCGACAACTTCTGTAACCTAATGCTACAAAACGATTCATTGTCCGGCACATACAATCACAACATAATTTACAGTATACATCATCTTCTAGTATGTGTTGCTTCGCAGCTCTTTTCTATACCATCTCGCATCAGTGTGCTCTTCCTTTACGCAGAAACAGGAAACGGCATCAGCAAGGCAGTCCTCATCTTGGCTGCTGCTCCGTCGAATAAGCCTCCTAATCAATGATTAGAAAGACAGACCCTTTCGGATGATAGCACTCCGTCATGCTCTTTACATTAAGATTCCCAAAACATCATCTCCTCCTCCCAATGAGACTGGCAAGATTAGCATGGGGGCGCCGCATGAATGTGCTTCATGCTGAGATGAATTAGTGACACTGCTTTAGGGGGTTAGGCAGCAAAAGTGATGTGGTTACAGCATGCGCTTATGGCATTGCCTGAGAGACGCCCGTCTGAAAAGTTCCCATAAATGGCTGCACAAGGATGTTCCAAGTCGAAACCCATTTGATGAATATCTGCCGCTTCACGCTTTGAACTTGGCTAGAAAATCAGTTCGAAGCATGGCATCCTAACGGGGGAGAAAACCACGGTTAGTCGGGCATGATCAGAGAGGGAGTAGTTTTCGGGCCACATTCCTTTCTCAACTTCAGTAGGAAAAAGAACGGCATTCTTCACGCTGAAACCGATCGTGTGTACTATTTTCTGATCTTCGTGATCACTGTCACTGTCTGATTGCTGTTCTGGGTCTGTGTACTTCCAAATTCGTTGCTGCAAAACATAAGTTAATCAGATAAACATATGTCAGCTAGCTAGTGGTCTGTTTACAATCCTAATGGGCAGCTTTAGGGTCTACGCCAGTTGG
>JAOVYX010021287.1:0-15945 GCA_035668315.1 Drosera spatulata
AGCCACTGTCGCCAGGCTACACCGTCACCCAACTGCCACCGTCAGTCTGCCCACTGCCAGCGCCTCCCCTCCTCCTCACACTTTCTTTCTCCACTTTCCCCTGTCCCCCACGCTACCGCCCCGCCTTCCCCCTTACCAGCCAGCAGCTCCACCGTCTCGTAGCTGACGGGATGGGAGTTAGGACATATTGGATACTTTTTTCAGATTTTTGAAACGAGGGATAATCTGTTAGCGCGGGTGATAAGAGTCGGTTTATAAAATGGTATCGTCATAGTTATTCTAAATTTCACAAATATGAAGGGTCCTAGAATGTTAAGATTGGTTCTTGGTTGTGAAAGAGAGGGAAAATACAAAGCTTCATATTTTTCTGGTCAAGTCACATCTTTTAAAAAAATCTACGTGTACTAAAAAATATGACTGTCCATTTGAATTACGATGTATATCCAAACCTCCAGATTGTGTCATGTGGGGGTTGAAGGTCGTTTGTGATTTTTTTTAATATCCAAAAATACAATGAAATATCCTCAAATAACTTGAAATCACAAGAATTTATCAAAAGAGTCTTCAAATGAGAATAGAACACTCTAAAACACTTGAAAAGGCTAAAAACACAATTAGAACAACTCCATTCACTTTAAAACACACAAAAACGAATGAAAAGTGGTAAAAAACCATAAAATAACATCTAATAACTTGAAAACTCAAGAAACAACAAAAAGAGACTTGAAATGACCTTGAAACACTCAAAACCACGTAAAAGGGCTAAAACACCACAAAACATCATCAAATAACTTTAAAACACAAAAAACAACGAAAACAATCTTGAAATGACCTTAAAACACTAAAAAACACACGAAAAGACTAAAAAAACCGTAAAACAACGATATCTAAAATTAGGAAGCCAAAAAAAATAGGAAACTAACAAAAATAGGAAACCCAAAACAAAACGAAAACCCTAAACGAACAAGAATAGGAAACCCAAAACAAAACGAAAACCCTAAACTAACAAGAATAGGAAACCCAAAACAAAACAAAATGAAACTAACAAAAAATAAAAACTTGAAACAGAAATAGGAAGCCCAAAAAAAACCCTAAACAAAAATAGGAAACCCAAATCAAAAATAAGAAACCCTAAATAAAAATTAGAAACCCAAAACAAAAATAAAAACCCTAAACAAAGATAGAAAATCCTAAATAAAAATAAAAAATCATAAACAAAAGTAAAAACCTAAAACAAAAAAAAAATCCCAAAAAAAAAAAACCTATACAAAAATGAAATCATAAAAAAATTAAACCCATAGAACTACAGCCAGTGATCTCATTTGCTAAAGCATGGTACATCAAAGGAGGCCTAGAGGAGGTGATCTCACTAGGTGTATCTAGGACCTAGGGCCAAATATTCTCCTCTCAATCTCTCATAAACTATGGGCTTAGAGATTTGAAATATCAATTTCTATCCCAACAATGTTTCCTTCACTCCCTCCATATTTTAAAAAACTCTAAAACAAATGCTCTACCCAGTTTATTATTAAGCCCCTTCTGTCTCTTTCATCTCTCGTCAAGGTTAATTTTTTTTTTATTTTTTTTTGTTCTTAATCGTTCTATTGTGCATATTAAGATTTTAGAGTCTTTCAAAATTTTAATCTCTATTTCTCACCTTACACATCACATATATAGAGTTTAGATTTTTTTTATTTTTTTTTTTGACACCATTCTGGATGTTCTTAGCATATATTATAAACTTTGACTTTTGAAGGGCCTCGATAAATTGAAGGACTGAGCATCCCTAATGATCTTATCAACAGAGACCCTCCAAGTACAAATAAAAAGAGAGAAATTGAGAAGCCAAAAATTTTGAGACTCTAAAACTCAAAGCCCATAATAGGAAAACTTGAAATCCACAAAAAAAAAAAAAAAAAAAACAAAGCTAAAAAAACAGAGAAAGAGTTAACATAAAAAAGTGATGGAACGAGTGATTTCGAGCCTCTCCTCACAAGACTTGGACAAAGGAGATGATTATAGAAATTTTGAGTGAAACAAGTACGCACCCTTGTGGAGCTTTTTCGCTTAGAGATGCTTTATCTTTATAGTTTTTCTGGTCATTTCATAGTTTAAGGTTGGATTTTTTTTTCTTTTTTTGTGCTTATAGAAATTTTGAGTGAAACGCTGCACCATTGTGAAGTCATTTCGTTGAGATGTTTTTCCTTTAGAGTTTTTCTTATCATTTCATATTTTGAGGTTGGATTTTTTCATTCATTGTGATGCTTTGAGTGCACAATAGGATCAGGTTGGTTTTTGTCCACACCATCCTCAATCTATCTTTTCTCTTCTTTGATTTTCATTTTTGTCAACAAAAAAACAGGTTTTTTTTAAAGGCAATTTCGACCCCATTCATGCTTGGTGATTGCATGCTGAATCCTAGATTCGTCAGACGTCTAGCTATCGAATTCGTGCCCATTGAGGAGTTGAAGCCTCTCTATGTGGCACTCCTCAGCAAGCTGCCGAATTCGTAGCTGGGCACAAACGATGATCATTTTCTCATGCTGCTGTAGAATTATATATCAAAGTGAGGAATGAAGTCGGTCGGTTAGGATACATCATGGATAATTCTTAGTTCCGAGTGTGATCATGTTTGGATTTTTTTTTTTTTTTTGCGATATTTCCTTCGATATGCATGATGACTTAGTTTTAAATCTTTGTGTGTTTATGTTCAGTTTTGATTTGTGTGTGTCTATTTGCTCGTTTCGGTTTTTTTAAGTTCATGCTTATGAACTCTAGGATAGGAAAATGTGAGGAAAGTGAAACAAATTGCCTTGATATAAAAATTTGCCTAAATGAGATTCAGGTCTCACCATATTTTTTTTGAACTTGAGACTCTGAGGAACTTGTACAGGAGAATTCGCAATCAAGTTTCTACGTATTTGGTTTTTTTTTCACACCATTTTATCTTATTTTGTCAACTCAACCACAATTGTAGAAGAATGTTAGAGTTAGAAACTCTAAATTGGTGATCCGTTGTGGTTGCTCTTATGTGCTAATGTAAATGCAATCTTTTGATCTTGTATCTTTACTATATATTGAGTTAATAAAAGTGGCTCCATCATCAGTTGAGATCTTTTAATCGTGATCATTTAATTTTTCATAAGATGATTCTGATTAAATATCATTAAATTAAAAAATAAATACAATTAGTAGTAAAATTAAAAGAAAAAGATTAATTCAAAAAAATTTAGTGCTCAAACGATATATTTTTGTTACGCCCCACTTTCACGTCTTGAAGACACGTGGGTGTTATGCCGTCACGGACCCAATCAGTGACAAGGCTAAGTAACCCGGACGGGTTTAGAGGTATAAAAGACAAGGAAAAATCAACTAAGTAGTTATATTACATAATTGTAACAGTAACATTTAGTTCACAAAATTACAGTCTATTTTCAGTAGCCAAAATATAACAAGTCGCATTACATATTATCTCTGCTCAGTTTTCAGTAAGCTTTCTATCAGTTTAGTTACATGATAACCAACGTGAGATAGCTATATGCATGTTGTCCTCACTCTATTGGGCTCTATCATCAACCTGTTGATTTCCTGCAAACATAAACCGTGAGTATAAAATTCAGTAACTTAGAGTATATAAGTTTCGTCTGCAGGACACTCCCCTGACTATGACAAATCGGTGAGTTTCAGTAAAACATTTTCATAACTTATAGAAAAATATGTGGGTCATATCAAACAGTACTTTCGTTTATACGTCTTCATATCTTTTCTGTTTTTTTGTTTTTATTTTCACGAGTTCATGACTCGACTCGAAAGACAACTCCAAAAACATGACAGACTCAGAGTACAACGATAATATGTCAATCGTCAGCCGGGCTATCCATGAGATTATGTTTCCGTACCTGCATGTTTTGTGCGTCGCCTTGCATCTTATGTGGGCATTCAATGAGACACCAGATGTCTGCATTGAGATATTTGGGCTTCCCTACACAGAGTCATTTGTGACCCTGTCACGACGGCGTCGAAGCCGCTACATGCATGCTAAGAGGATGGGGGATGCCCATTGCTCTCTACCTAGTTTCTCGTCCGAGACGATGACTCGAAGAATAACGTTTTAACACAGCCATCCAGGCTTATTTAGAGAAACAATGAATGATCCCAATGGATCCAAGAAGGATCACTAAGTACGACCTTCTTAATGACAATTTCAAAGGATATAAACATTGATCACATCAGACCCAGAAAGGGACATCATGCTCAACATTCACAACATTTTCAAGGAAAATGATCAACGATCCAACGGATCCAAGAATGGACGCGCAATGCTCGACCTTCACAGCTCAAGGACACATATGTATTGTTTTATTCGTTTTTCGTTTGTTCATATCACTAAGATAATGAAACCAAGCCATGCGTACTCATGTCCTTTTTGTTTAAGCATTTTGGGGTCGTTTCCGTTTATTTTTCGAGAGGACATATATGTTATAATGGTGAGTATTCTAGCCTATTTCAATCCCAATACCCCACATCACATATCAAACATATAAAACAATCATCCCCGATCTCTATCCTGATGTCAAGGTTTATTATTACAACTCAATCCCCCCATGGCATATTTAGTACCTTTTTAGTACATAAACCCCGTGGTCAAATATAATTCATCGTATCACCACACCAAGTATGCACACATATAACGAAGTTCATCCATGACATTTAGAGATCATAATTAACAATATTTTACGTCCGCATGTACCCATGCACATATATTATTGAAACTTTAGTTCCGGTATCGCATAAATTTCGTAATTAAGCATAATTCCTCATATCACACATTAAGCATATACATATTCAAAGAAGTACGTTCATGATATTTTAGGACCATTATTAGCATTAAATAGTATCTCCTAACCTAATGTATGCATCCATGCATATATTATCAAAACCTTAGTTCCGTTATCGTCTCAACGCATCAATCAATCAAACAAATATATCATCGCCTTCCTGGCGGTATCCTTCTCATCATAATCATCATAACACATCATATTGATGAAATATTGACACTAAATGTAAAAAAATAGTAAAGTGGTTTTTAAGTTAAGTTTTTCTATTCTTGGAATATTGGATTTGCAATCGTGTCGTGTTTGGGTTTGATTATCTTTTCGCGAAACTCTAGAGGTTATATATGCTTTTGGTATGTTACATCAACATGTGTTGTTTACAAAATTGGAGATATATGCTTCTTTTTTTTTTTTTTTTTTTTTGCTTTTTTTTGAAAAATGGGAGTTATATGCTTAATTCGTGATGTTTGTGCTTCTTAAAACTTGACAGAAAAAACTAAAAGAAAATAATTCCGACTTGGTTTTAACTATAAAACAATATAGGCGTAACCCATGATTAGTTTAGTCAAGAGAAGAACATAAACGACCTTGGATTTCAGTCAATACTAGGACTTTCGTATATTTATATGATAATGATCCACAGCCAACGTTGATTAGCCAGCTAATTTTCTTTATTCTTTTTAACGGATGAGGCCCCTTCCTCTGAAAAGGTTTAAGGATGGTCCGTTATTAATATGAATGAATGAGACCTCATCCGTTGAAAAGAATAGAGAAAGTTGATTGGGTAGCCATATCCAAGGCTGACGATGGATTATTACGTATATCTATGTACCAGAACTGTACGACTTATATTTAGTTTTTCAGGTTGAAGTGACGGATAGCATCATAATTTATGATATCGTAGGACCTATGATGCTGGAACTATAGAGGAGGTTAGATAGAGCATATGTAACTGAACCCAATCAAATTTGAGCATAGGACACGGTTTCAATTCCAACAAGAATGTTGCTTTTGGTTCTTATACCACACCCACATAATCTCATCAAGTAATCTCATCTAATATAGAATGTGGCGATGATGAAATATAAAAACATCGAACCTGACCTACTACTAAGAGGGAATGATTGTTAACAAATATACCTTGTGTTGTGTTTGGATCGACAAAACAATGTTGTGAAAGAAATGAAATAAAAATGAGTGGTTGCCGTAATGGAATAAGTTATTCCATTGCTTAATGTTGTTTAGTTAGTTATGCCGGAATTAAATTTTTTTAACATGTGGCTGGTTTTTTTGCTTTTTTTTTTTTTTTGTGGCATTCCCTCAAGTGAAATCAAAATGTTCATTTTGGGAGAAATTACATTTCGGGCAGAAGTGATTCTTCTGTCAAGAATGAGTAACCAACACATTAATGACAAAATGGTTGTTGTCATCAATTTCGAATAAGAAATCTGCACAAAAACATACGTTTAACATAAAAAAGAAAGAAAAGGGAGACTGTTTAGGCAAAAACCGCGCATTTGGTAGAGAAAAATAGAAAGTATATGAAATGGAAAATATTTTATCGGGTTGTATCAAATGGGAATTATTTTGTGAAACATATACCCTAGGAAAATTTTATTTAAATAGTTTTTACCGTAACGTGAAAGCAAAAGACTTGGATTATTAAATTGTGTTCAAGACAAACTTATATAAAATGATATTTGATCATTCTACGACACCGATTAAAGTATGTTTTGATGGAATAGCTTTTTTGTTATTTTAAAATAATACCTCAAAGCTTATCCCTCATAGTTTGAAAAAAATATGTTCTAGAATAATTACAATCTTAGTACAAGAAGTTTTACAAGAAAAAGTGACTTCGGTTATATGATGTAGTGATAGAATAGATAAATTATATTTATAATTGGTTCATGAATGTTTATCAGAAAATTGTCATTAGGAAAAAAATTTATATTGGATAAAATCCATTAAATTATATGAATATGGTACTAACTTTGTATTTAGAGTCTTAATATTCTATGTAATATATAATAAGTAATAGAGATCTTTCCGTTCAATATAGTCTGAATATGTTTTATAGTGTAGCCCGATTGACGATTGACATACTATCTCTATACTCTGAGCCTGTCATGTCTTTGGAGTTGTCTTTCGAGTCGAGTCATGAACTCGTGATAGTAAAAAAAAAAAAAGACATAAAAGACGTGAAGACGTACAAAAAAAAATACTTGTGTAATATGGCGCTCATATTTTTATAATACTACAAAAATGTTTTGCTGGGACTCATCGATTCGTCATAGATCGGCGGAGTTCCCTGCAAATGAAATTCATATACTCTAGGTTACTGAGTTTCATACTCACAGGATATGTGTTTCGTTTGCAGGTAACCAATAGGTCGAGGACAACGTCGAGTAAAGTGAGAATTGCATGCATATAGCTACCCCACGTATTTTTGTTAATAATATAATATAAACCTATCTTTGACTCAATGGAGCATCGGGACATGTAACGTAAGGACTTGTAATAAATTGGATCGTTAAACCTTATAAGTAAGAAGGTATTCAAACTCGTACCTTATGGAATAATGTTAGAGTATTTGAAAATGATCTAACGATGATATACATATAATTCCTTGACTCTCTATACCACTAAATCTGTCCGGGTTACTTGGTTTTGTCACGGATTGGGTCTGTGATGGCATAACGCTCACGCCTCGTCAAGACGTGAAAGTCGGGGCGTTATAGAAATAGTACGTCTTATCATTGTAACGTTTGAGATTACAAATAATAGTATAATTGACGCGTAAGGACTTATCAAACGGTTATATATATAAGTGACATAAGATGGTCGAATATGTTTTTAATTCAAATAAGGAAGTCGAGCTTATTGGGAAGGTTAGTACTTGTAAGGGAGGAAAGATTAGCCTTCCCCTTTACGTGTATGTGGTATGATCATCGAGGCACTGGGCACTAACTTGTAGGGTTCCGAGATTACGACAGGACGCTGGGGTTAATCCTGATAATTCGGATTGTGGGCAGTCGCTTGCAGGGATGCCGATAGGGGTTGTTGGACAACAGTTTCTAGGGATCCGAGGTTACGACAGGGTTTAGCCACCCTGGTTACTCGGATGTTGGACAGTTACTTGCAGGGAACCAATCGACGATATGTTGATGTGGTCGCAGATTGAAAGTGGAAGGAATCTCCACTTGTTATTATACTAAGTTACCATTCTAACGAAATCGCACGTTTTGAATCGGTATATTGAAGTCGAAAACGTAAATAATGGAAGGTAAACATGTGAATGGATAAATAGGACGATTGGACGTAAAAGAACCGAAAGTTGGAATTGGTGTTAATAATAAGAGGATTTTAATATACTGTCACAGGGACAGCCATGAACGTGCTAGGGTCCTAGCACGTATAGTCACATCGTTGACTGTATCCAAGGTCTATTGAGCGTCACTTTCGCTCACGGGTTTTTCTTTTCCTCTGTCTTTCTTTTAATAGGTTCAGGTGATGATGGCGAGACCTCTGAGTAGGTGCATGCTAATGGTGGTGTCCCCGCAAAAATAACAATGTTGTGTTGTAATATTTAGTTGTTTCGTCAAACACTGAATGTCTGTAATAATGAACATCTTGTGCGGTTTTCTGCCATGGGATTTAATGTATTAAAATTTCCTGTGTTAAAAATTCTCGGGTTTGTAATGTTTGATATTTGTTATCTGTTATCAGTGGTGAGGTTTGTGTTATACATTAGTTTGTCATGACTTCCTAATACGTTCTTATCGTAAACCCTATCTTGAAAACTGTCTTGTTATGGACTCCGTCTGTAGTGACAATGACGTCATACGCCAGCTAAGTCGAAGAAAATTTTGTGGCATTACACGTTAGCATGTATTATAATGACCCTTTACAATGAGCTTGAGTTCTTTTTATAGAATTGATTCCACGATGAAAATAAGACAAAATTTATCGATGAGAACCTAATTAAAAAGTCTATCATCACCAAATCGTCCCACATTTCAGGCTATGATCAATTCAACGTTTGACTCAACTATTGGTTTTAAGTTTATAACTAAGTCATAACATACATTTGTTCTTCCATGTTGAATAAGTACATAACTCTTCTTCCTAATCCTTCCGTTCCAATATACATGTAATATGCTTTTTTTTTACTGTTTCAATTTACTTGCAATATTTCAAATAATATTTTCTAATTTTAGTAATCTTTTCACATAAAAAAACACCAAAACGATCTCCGAAAGTTACAAGGCACCCAGTATCTCCTTTAACAAATGTTACAGTAAACCTCACTATCACTAAAAGATATTGTTTTTCATCAAAATTCATAAAAATTCAACACATATGAAACGTTGTGTCGGATCAAATGGTTTCATTTTAATTGGAACAGAGCAAGTACTTCATCCGTCTCGCGAAAAATATAACATTCTAATCGGGATCGAGAATCTATATGAGAATTAAATTTTTTGATATTTATATAGTGTTCGAGTATATTGGAGTAAAATAGAATGGAGATAATGAGATTATTGTTGCAGATAAAGGATGGAGTTTGTTTTTTGTTTTTAAATAAGAAAATATTACATTTATAATAAAAATGATAAATATAATAAGTGTTGCTTTTTAGTGGAAAGAAGGAGTATTAGATAAGAGCATCCACAATGGACATATTATATGAGATGTTATAGCTAAAATATAGCAATTGTCTCTTTTCTTTTTTTTTCTTTTTTTTTTTTTTTGCATTCCAATGATTGTGTTTTTTGTTGTAAAAAAAAAAAAAGCTTTTGTCAAATGAGTTTTTAAATTTAATAAGACAAATAGTATTTATTAAAATTTAGCATACTTGAAACACAAAAGAGATTGGTGAAAAATTCCAAGAAAAAAAAACAATTATAAAAATAATACATGGTTAAATCATCATTATTCATCAAATGATCGTATTAAATTATAACACGATATCGTTGGATCGATATAAGCAAATTATAGCAAATTAATACAATATATTATCAAACTATAATTTAGTATTTTCAAATTTGACATTTTTTTTTTGGAGATCTGTAACTTTCATAGTCACCTGAACTTGAATTACCAAAGGGAGAATACCCATGGCTAGCGCTCCATTGGATGGAGAGATTGAACACAGAGTACTCGCAGTAATTTTTTTATAAGATTTTCAATTTTTATATTTGAGGAATCAAAGTTTCATTCCCTATATAATTTATATCATTAAAATAATATAAAATTAGTATTTTTGTTAGAAAAAAGTACAAATATTTAAAAAATTGAATTATTTTAGGTAAAAATATATATTATTTTAAAATTATTTTACCTAAAATAAAATATTATTATATTCTAAAATATTATAAAATTCATTAATAATATATAATATTTCAATATATTATGAAAAATCAATAAATTAAAAATATGTAAATATGTATAGAAAATCGATATAGAGAATCAATTAAATGACTGAATAAAAAATTGAATCTATATATAAAAAGTATGATACTGTTGTATTATATTATAAGGATATGGATAAACCACATGGTCTTATATCTCGTTGAAATCGGCCGAGAAATTCGCCGATCCCTCGAAGCCGCCGTCAGTTCGCCGGTCACTCCCCACGGTGTCGCCTCCACACTGTTTTCCGCCGCCGCCGAAAGGTAATTAATGAACAAATTATCGTCCTTGTTGTTATCCATACGAGTTCGATTAAAGAATCGACTCCTCAGATATTCGATTCATTTGGTGAAATTGATCGCTTGTGTTTAACCTGCAACATGATGATTAGCAGTTAATTGTATCAATGAGTGAAATTTTGTGTTTAGATTCCCGAGGAACGAGTTCTATCAAATGTGTGAAAAGATGATAAAAAGTCCGATCTTCAACACCCTTCACTCACACGAAAATCATTAGACTTCGAGTGGACAACAAATGCGCTAACACATCAAATACCAAGTGTCAAGCAAATCCACCTAAGAAATCACATAACAAGTGCTAAATAATTGGGGGAGATCGGGATTGAACCCCACCCATCATCACATGTCACGATTTTATCATGTCGAGGAATCAATTCTGTCCAAAAATCGAAGTGATGGTAGAAGACCCTTTATGAATCTAAACGTAGATCGTTTCCATTTTCACTAATTTGGATGCATCGAATGGCAAATTCCGCCGTCTGCTCTATGCATTTGAAATGTTTGACGATTTGTCTGTGTATGTTTTGGTCAAGCCTCAAATATAATCTTGCATATAGTCTTGATCACAACAACGATTAACATTGGATCGATCGTGTGATGCATTTTGTGGCGAAATAGATTTATGCCATATTCGATTCCTCGACAACAGCTTCATTTGGGATATTTCTAGCATCTCTGTGAAGTTCGGCGTTGTTAAGGTTTAGGACGAAGGACTTGATTGGTTATTCGTTCATCGAGCTTTTTAATAGGACAAGAGACTTTCAGTATTGCGGTGGTTGTGTCTAAATCTTGAGTGTGCTGTGGAGATTGTTTGAATCCTTTCTACTGTTGATTGCTACGTTGGAGCTCAGAGTCATGGTGGAGTTGTAGTTTGAAACCGAGTGGTTAGCGTGCTTTGAGGGAAGCGGGGAAACCATTTGCCCCAAAAAATGAGCTAGGAGCAATAAATTGAGTCCTTTGTGTATAAAATCGTGGAAACAACATGGTTTAACTTTCACAATGAGGGTATGCTGCTGAGAAGCTGGTGTATCGATGATGAGTATGATTCTAAGAGTTCTGTCGAGATTCTTGCTCTTGGTGTAGGATAAATTGTACATATAGTGGTTTAAAACTTATGACATGTGCTGGCAGATAAAATTGGTGTTTTCATTTCATTAACTTTTGGTGTTTTCATTTCATATGCCCTGAGAACCTGGTTCGCTTCGGAGTTCGCCGAAATGTTAGGCTACAAAGTTATGCAACAGACGTTAAATTCCTGAGGGTGTGTTGTACTGTGTCCTTGATATTTAGCAATGCTTAGGCATAAATGATAAACTTCACTATGAACTCAAGTTATTACTATGATGATTTCCAGATACATTAAGATGACTTGAAGAGGAAAAAAGAATACTTTACTTGGGATATCACCTAGTTCTGCGGCTGGTGCTGATGAAGAAAGGAGTGCTCGGGCGCACTTGTGAATCTCAATTGGTAATCTGTTATTATTCGGATGGAGGTTGATGAATAATACTCAGGGTAATCTTTTTGGGACGCTCTCACTGTTAAATTTATGGGTTGTTTGTTGCAGATTTGATCAGTGAGCACACTTGACAATCTCACTGGTAATCTGGTGCAGGAAAATGCTCTACTGCATTCTGCTTGTGCCTCAGGCGCATTCTTCCGTCGCCTATGCCCTATAAAAAACTGCATACTGTGCATCTGAGTTCGTGTGAAAATTGGAGGGAATAATTATTCAATGGGAAGGAGGAATGAAGGAATGCTCCTCATTCATATGGATCTTAGTCTCGGGGGCCTTAATTCCCTCTTCCAGCTGAGGCAGTGACTGCTTCTTCTTGGTATGGTTCACTACATGCCTGTGATCATTATCTTTCAACTTTCTCTTTGTCCCCGTTAGTAGTTGCCTCCTTCCCTGCTATCAACGCATCGGCTCTTCTCCTGTTGAAGTTATCTGTTGGTTCAATTTTATGGTTCTCTCTTTCCCTCGCATTCATATTGATACTTTTTTTTTTACTGTAGGTATGACAAATATCCAGGAGCTACAAGTGTGTGTTTTGGTTCAAGGAACTGAGAAATGAATACGAATATTATAGATGAACATTAAGCCTGGTTTTTGATCTTCTGAAACATGGGTTGAGTTGCTTAGTCGGTTTGTTTGTATTTCATAAGAGGAAACCGATTAAGGTGGATTTGTCATGTCATCAGAGGGTTTTTGGCACCAGCACATGTGAGAATAATTGGAGATCTGGAAGGGCAGCCGGCCACAAAGATAAACAACCAGATATGATGTGTTGATTGAAAGGTTAATCGTCGCAATTGATCGTGCAGCCTACACTGTGTGATATCTGAGTTCAAGTTGAACCAATATCACTTATGCCAAGAAAAGCTAATTATTGGGTTCAGCTGTGTCTAATTTTTTACCCCATTGGTAAAACACAGGTCCGGCACTGATATGGTCGATTGCACAAAGATTTGATACATGGTAGGCTGAGGCGGAGAAAGCAGTTGGTTAGTAATCTAGTCGAAGGAGTATGAACTTGTGGTATCTGTATCAAAACCGCATTATCAGCAACTGACGTGGTTTGGTGGAAGCAACTTAAACAAAGGTGCGTTACATGGTGGAGCTAGGAATCGGTTGGTTTCTTGATATAGGTCTTTTTTGCATGCTGTTTGACAGATTCTACCTGGTTTTGAGGTGCTGCAGGTGGTTTCCACTTCTATTAGGATTTCTCAGCAATCTCCAGATAACGAATTGGCAATCGATATAGAGCTTGTGTGGTAAGTTCTCTGCATATTGGTTTCTAGCTTGCCAGATTCATAGTGAATGTTTAGATTTCATTCCTGGATTCAGGCCAAGTAAATGTTAGTTTGAAAGAACCTGTTTGTGTGCAATTAGCACACTAACGATAAGCAACTTGATATCATCATCTTGCTTGTAGATTTTGAAAGAAAAATAAGTTTTCCAGCAATGATAAGATAAACTCCCTGTGTCCCAAAATTGTCGCAACAGTGGTACTTAGATCTTTAATATATCTCTATTTTGATACAGAGGTACTACCTCTTATGTAGCTCTCCCTTTTAACAGGACTACATAATAGCATGTGATTCATAAAATCTTCTTTGGACTACATATGGTATCATATTGTCACTTAAATAAAGTGGATTATGTCTCTTCTTGTAAGTGTCCCCTTTCAATCAATAATGTCAACAATACTAACCTTAATGTTATCCACTTCTGACTTTCCCGTATTCCCTCCTCTGTTTCCTCCAAAACACCACTGTGTCCAAACCCATTTGTCCCAATTCCCCGACGACTGACTAATAGTCCTATGCGGGACCAAACATATCACACCTCTTTTTCCCCTGTTTGCGTTTCTTTTCTTGCTTTGTTTTGGGAGAGTCACGAAATCTGCATGTCTTTAAGTCATCATCATAATCGTCGCCTACCTAAAGCTAGTAAAAGCACCATCTCTGCCCTTTGCTTTCTTGTCCTTTTTGCTAGACCCAAAACAAATTTGCTGTATTTCCCTTGCTTTGGTATTCAAATTGGGAGTAGTGTCTTATATCTTGTTGATATATGACAAACTTATTGAGGCGAGCCAGAACTCTTGTGATGGAAATCAACCCAATTTACTCAGTGCGAAAGACTTTCGTTCCAAACCAGAGTTTTGGAGAAGATGATATATGGAGTCTTATCGAATGACTCGGTCAATGTTTTAAATTATGTGTTCAGCATCAACTCTGAATATGATATCATATTTTCTAGAAGTAGAGGCTAGATGATTTCCTGTACATTGAGAATCCCTCTATGTTTGACACGGTAGTTTTGAACGCTAAACCTACTATCTTCCAAGATTCATCTCCTAATATTAACAATAGTTTAGTTGCTTGATTTAATGATAGAAGTGCAAGTTAGTACATTATTTGTCCTTAACTAAGAACAGATTCTACTCCTGTGTGATTAAGGCATCTTTAAATACTCCTATGTCAAAGTTCTTTTTTCTGTGTAGCACACGAGACTCAATTGTGAAAAGGGCTTCATAAACCTTGCAGCACAGGCATCATAAATTTATCTTGGGGACAAAAGAAGCCACTCTGCTCTGCTTTCACTGCTGCTGCCTCATCCTTCTAGCTCAGTCAAGCTCAATCTTGTCCTCTTGCCAGCCTTTTCTGGCCAAGTATAAGGTCCCCCTCTCATCTCTGCCCCTCTCCTCTCCTCCCAAGAAAAGATATCAAAACAAAACAAATAAAGCAAAAAATAGAGAATGATGGATATAAATATTGTTGTCAAAATAATGGATCGGGTTGGATTTCGATCCGGGCTTCGTAGCTCAGCATTGTTGCTCGGATGGGCTGACCCGACCTATGGGCCTTGGTCGGACGGGTCTCATGGGCTTTGCCCCTGGTGGATCCCAGTCCGATCTAACCCATGGTTCGGGCATCTGGTTGATCGGACGGGTCAGGCTTTTATCCTTTCGGTCCGATCAACGGTAATTCCTTTTTAAAAAAAAACCGTTGGTAGAAATCGATGACGATTTTTAAAAAATGTCAACGTTTTTTGTGTTTTTTCTATGCACAATCAGGACAAAAAGGTTGGTATTTCATATCTGAGAAAACCGGAGACGATTTTCAGAAAACATTGACGTTTTTTACAACATTTTTTTACAAAAAAACGTCGACGTTTTTTAAAAATCGTCATCGGTTTCTACCAACGGTTCGAAGGGCGGAAAGAAGGTTTTTTTCTCTGTGCAAAACGTTGACGTTTTCAGATAATTCCTAACGTCTCTTTTCAAGAAAAATGACCAAAATATCCCTTCCAATAACTATATAACAGCTATATTTAGGGGCATATATGTCCATTAAATATAGTCATGTTATTCTATAAATAAAGTTTCATCCAATCAATAACAACTACACATTCCAAGCAAATCATTCATTGTCTATTTCATATTCATCAAAGAAAATCTCATTTCTTTATTATTTCCGTCCTAATCTTGAAGTTCACAAAATACATCTCATTTATTTTTTATCAAAAAGCCTTAAAGTTGTGCCATCAAATCAGATTGGAGAAGTGTCAAAACTTAACTTTTGAAGGATCCAAAACCTAATAACCGGCACAGGGGCTTTGGTGTTTAGTAAGATGTTTGTTTCATTGTTTGAATACTTTTTTACGTAAAATTTAGACAATGGCATCTTCATCGCATCCTTTTGATGATGTCCGACATGTTTTTAACACCTTAGATAATGAGAGATTTATCCCCGAGGACTTGGATGTCCAATCCACGGTTCCACCCCCTATTGATCTGGAATCCCAACCTTCGATAGAAACGGAAGGGTCTAATACACCTAGTGTTTCTACGGGAAGGAAACAATCCCAATGTTGGTTATATTTTGATAAG
>JAOVYX010021288.1:0-15937 GCA_035668315.1 Drosera spatulata
GCAGGTGTTATTTCAGGTGCCCTTCTCTACATAAGAGATGATTTCGAAGAGGTCGACAAGAAAACCTGGTTACAGGTTGGAAAATGATCAACAAGATGATCTCATAGTCGACCTGAATAGTTTGTGAATATGTTTGTCATTGATGTAATCAGTACTGATTTTTACTTGCCAAAAAATTGCAGGAAACTATTGTTGCTACGGCCGTGGCAGGAGCCATCATAGGAGCAGGAGTTGGAGGGTGGTTGAGTGACAGATTGGGCAGAAAGCCCACTATCTTGATAGCAGACATCCTGTTCTTCATCGGTGCTCTTATCATGGCGGTCGCCCCAAATCCTTCTGTCATCATTCTGGGTAGAGTTTTTGTTGGGTTGGGTGTCGGGATGGCTTCCATGACTTCGCCTTTGTATATATCGGAGACTTCTCCTGCCAGAATCAGAGGTGCGCTTGTTAGCACGAACGGGTTGCTTATTACTGGAGGCCAGTTCTTGTCTTACCTCATCAACCTTGGTTTCACGCAGGTATGCAACAGATTATACTTTGAACGTGCTTCCTAGTTTAATAAAGAGCATAATTTCATGTAAAATAGGAGTAAGAATTAAAGAAGTAAAATATTACTATTTTAAACAGAAAAAAAGAGAAGTAAAATGGTAAGAATTAAAATTGGTTATCGAGTTTAATTGGGATGTGATGATTTATCGAGTGAATCTGCTATTCAATAGTGAGTCTGTATACTGCATATGAGGCGATGTCTATTGGGATCGGTCTAGAAAGTACATACTAAGTAGTTTAGGGTGTTCTGTGAAGAAACCGAGACAAACTTTCATATGATCTTTTTCTTTTCTTCATTGTATATCACTTTATCAACTGAAGTGCTAAATTGACTATTGATGCTATGCATATGGTAGCGTGCTTACGTATAAGTTTATTCTTACAGGTCAAGGGAACATGGCGTTGGATGCTCGGAGTAGCAGCAGTTCCTGCACTGGTGCAGTTCGTCTTGATGTTATCTCTACCAGAATCGCCAAGATGGCTTTACAGGAAGGTACTTTTCGAGCAGAACTCTTCTCAGCCTTGCTAATTCGTAAATTTCCTTATAATATGTTTGATTGATAGGCAAAGCTACCAAACAATCGCACTTGATTCACTTGGCCATAGCCACCAAAATGCTGTCTAGCCATACTCATGGCGTCGGCTATATTCTGCGCATGATGGTTGATATTTTGCGTTCATATTCAGGACAAAGTGTCAGAGGCGGAAGCTATCTTGTCTAGAATCTATCCCACAGAACAAGTGGAAGAGGAGATGAATGCATTGAAACAATCCATCGAAAACGAAATAGCCGAGGAAGGAGAGATAGGCGAAGGGAGCATTTTCACCAAAGTGAGGAAAGCATTAGGTAACAAGATTTTCCGAAGAGGTCTCTCCGCAGGGATCACGGTCCAAGTAGCTCAGCAGTTCGTGGGAATCAACACCGTCATGTACTACAGTCCCACCATCGTTCAGCTCGCTGGGTTCGCCTCAAATAAGACAGCATTAGCCCTTTCCCTGATAACGTCTGGACTCAATGCAGTCGGGTCCATAGTTAGCATGGCGTTTGTCGATAGGTATGGGAGGAGAAGGTTGATGATCATCTCTATGATTGGGATCATCACTTGTCTCATCGTCCTTGCTGTTGTGTTCGAACAAGCTTCTGTTCATTCTCCGAAGATCAGCTACTCTGAGTCGACTCACTTTGGTCTCAACACTACTTGCCCTGCCTATAACAAGGCATCGAACCCTGCGTCTTGGAATTGTATGAATTGTGTGAGAGCTCATCCGGATTGTGCTTTCTGTGCCAACAAAGGCAATGAGGTAAACTTCTCCTTTCTGTTATTTAAGTTTATTTCATAATTACTCCTTTACCTAGTAGTCGCATTTCACGTCTCGTAAACATTATGAATGTGGCTCACAAGGAAAAGTCCATATGATCGTATCACAACTGGCATTTGCGTCAGGACTTATGTTATGGATGAGATGATTGTTCATGTTTCCCATCATTTCGTGTTCGGACCCCTTTTCATTCTTTGTTGTGCAACAGCTTCTTCCAGGAGCATGTATTTCTGCTTCAAATACCATGAAGCAAGCGTGCCATGGAGAGAGCAGAGTCTACTTCACTGAAGGCTGCCCGAGCAAGTTCGGGTTCTTGGCCGTCGTCCTCCTTGGCGCCTACATCATCTCGTACTCTCCTGGCATGGGAACGGTCCCTTGGATCGTGAACTCCGAGATCTACCCCTTGAGATACCGAGGAATCGGGGGTGGATTAGCAGCAGTCTCAAACTGGAGCTCTAATCTCATCGTCAGCGAGACCTTCTTGACACTGACGGAGCATCTCGGCTCCTCGGGCACATTCCTCTTATTTGCAGGGTTCTCAGCCATCGGACTGATCTGCATTTACATTTTGGTGCCGGAGACCAAAGGGTTACCTATCGAAGAGGTGGAGCAAATGCTCGAGAAGGGGTTCAAACCGAACCTCTGTGGCCTTGGAAAGAAAAAGGAACCCTCGAAGGAGGATGGCTTATAGCGAGGTGTGTGATACCGCAGTTTGTATAACGTTTGGACTTCGGATTGTTGGGGATTCTCGATTCGCTCCTCTTTGTGATTTTGGGAGTTTAGAAATGACGTGTAGCGTGCCCTTGGAAGCATGCAAGAAACGCGATGCATGCATATTTCAGTCTTGTATGTATGTCAGATGTTACGCTCTCATATTGATTCCTAAATGTACGTACAAATGACAGCTTATGGTTAGAAATTGCATAAGCAAGATTGAGCTTTTAGGCATTTCTCGTGTATCGTTCGATGATCTTATGTTCTTGACTTCAATTGTATGGATCAGTTGAACGTGTTTGATTGTGCTCACTTGTTCCAATCAGGTGCAAATGTACGGTCTGTTGGGCGCATTTTAACGAGTCGAATATGTACGTACACGATTTGGATCGGACATAAACTAACTAGACCAAGTGAAAAGAAGGAACAAGTAGAAAGAGGTTCTGACCAAAAGATATGAGAGTGGTTGACAAGTTTGACCCAATCTGAATAATTCAATTGCCTTGAGAAATACTCATAGACGACCAGATTCATGAAAATAATGTGTCATTCAGATACAATAACATATTCAAACTTCAACATCAAGCAACAAATAAAAAGACCAAAGACATGGTTTTCTATTCCATAAAAGAGAAATAATGCATCGTGACAGTGCAAGATGGTTAGACTTTGCCACTTCAAGTGTAGATCATCTCGATAGACCTCTAACACGTCGCGTATAATCGCCGCCCCGTAATAACACAACAAAAATAAAAATAAAAACAACAATCTAAATAATTTATTAAAAGATAAAATATAGAACAAATAAGATGTCCGAAGATGTCAACCCCATATCATATTCTGGACGAGCTATCTTCATATCCAATCAGTGTCTTCGATCGTTTATCATTACAGATAATGATGATAGCAACAACATGTCACATCATGAGATGACGAAAAAAAGCTCAACACTTCCCAGATCCAAATTCATCAAAACGGCTGAGCATATAATAACACAATAATGATCGTGTCAATATCACTAGGCTGCCAACTACCAAGCAACCTAACCATTAAAAGCAATGACAATCTCACACTATGCATAATAATATCAACACACTATTGTACTTACTTCATATTATTGCACGAAAAGAGTTCTCACTCACTCAACTGTCCAGTGCACCAGTTGAGCATGTTACAAAATCTTACATAAAAATCTGGACACACAGATATCAAAAAAACGATCCATCTCTCGCCCAGAGACTTATGATTATAGATCCGCAGAGGACTGCTAAATACATTCTCTGTGCTTCACGTCTGGTCTAAACTATCAGTCCAAATGACCTCATGAACGAAAGCCACAAGAAAAAGCAAGCCAAAAACAAAAAACAAAACAAAAATGCTACAAAAATGTCGTCTTCATACTCGCATCACAACTCCTAATGAGATGGATAAAAGCCAGGCTGTCGACAAACTGTACAAGCACACCACCCACCATATACTTACATTACAAACATAGGAATACAATAGCCAACAAGTTTGATATACCGGATTTGGATTGTTGCTTGTTATGGAGTTGAGGCTGAAGCTCCTTGTCGTCTTGGTTCTCTTAGGTATCCAAGCAATGTCTCGGCCTGCAAAAGAGATCGACATGGAACCGAAAATGAACGACGAATGAACAATCCGATGAACATGTGTTGGACTCCGGATTGGAAACATTAACACGATCACAATAATTCAGGCAGGTTATGATCAAGCAAAAACATGTTAGCACACATGAAAGATCGCATTGGTTTGTTAATCATAAACACGACATAGAGCAAAAACATTCACGACGACCAAAACATCCTATAAACATGTATTGGACTACAGATTGGAAACGAGCCACGAATATGAGAAATTCAGGCAGATTATCAACCAAAAGAATGTTTCTACACACGAAACAGTCACCTCATATATGTAACAAGATGAATTCGATCGAGTCCTTGATCAAGGGCACAATTCTGTCTAGAATTCTGCACTCAGCTTAGATCATTCATTCCCCATCGAACTCCTATGTCAACCCAAACTAGCTCTTAACAGAATAATGCACTTTCAGGGCCGAAGTCGAAGCGGAACACATTCTAACTCAAACACACACCTATTGGTACTCTATCGACAATGTTATACCTTCCTCAGTTTCATACGACTCAATTCAACACTATCATCGACACGATGTAGAAAAGAGATAATAGCTTCTCTATCAAAATTTTTACCTAATTGAGACCTTAATCAATCAAGAGTTGATATCGATTTCTCAGCAAACAAGCATACGATCAATCAGGCAAATGAACAACCTCACTCCTTGGCTGCCTCACCTTCTGCTTAGCCTTGGCAGTTCCATTCTGGGACAAGGCGACCAGTGGCGGAATCCCGCCCTCCCTCACCAAGAACCCGCGACACCTCCCGCTCTCCGCACACAACATCAACAACGTCACCACCGCGAACTCCTTCCCCTTCTCTGACCCCTCCTCAACGGCCTCCATCAGCACCGCGATCCCGCCTTCCTCGACAATCTCCCTCCTCCCTTCCTCCACCCCCGCCAAGCTACTCAACACCACCATCGCCTTCTCCGCCACTCCGTTCCCCTTCTCCCCCACCAGCTCCACCAGCACCCTCACGGCCCCGGCCCTCACCGCCCTCTCCTTATTAATCCTCGCCGAACACAGCTTATACAGCGTTGTCAGCGCGTCCTTCTTACCCCTGCTCGTCCCGCCCCGCAACAGGCTCACCAGCGGCGGCATCGCCCCGCAAGCCCCTATACTCAACTTGTTACTCTCCTCCGCCATCGCCAGCCTCATAAGGGCCGCGGCCGCGTTCTCCTTCGCCGCCTCGGTCCCCGTCTTCAGGACGTAAACCAGCGCCTTCACTGCCCCGGCTGCAGTGATAACGAACCTGTTGTTGTCGTGTAGGGACAGGTTCAGAATAGCCGTCACGGCGTGTTCCTGGGTTCCGGGATCGTCCCCCGATCGCAGGAGACGAACGAGCTCAGGGACGGCGCCCGAGTCCGCTATCAGGACCCGGTTGTCGGCCCGGTTCTTCGCCATAAACCGCAACCTCGCCGCCGCGGAACGTCTGACGGGGGCAGAGCCGGACCGCAGCGCCTCTACGCATGTCCGCACCGTCGGCTGTAGATCTTCGCAGGATATGTTGTCTAGTACCTCAGCACTGAAGAAACTCTCCTGCCTCGCCAGGAATTTCTGTTCCTGTTCCTCCTCCTCCTGATGGTTATCATTCCTGTGAGTATTAGTCTCGTTGTTGTTGCTGTTGTTGTCGTCTCTGTTGAGGGAGGTGGCGAGGCGGTGGAGTTCGCCGGAGATGTCACTGTTGCAGGTGTTGAAGGAGGAGAAATCAGACTGTGACAGATCCAGGAAACTACTATTATTACCACCTGCTGCTGCTGCGTCTGATTTTGTGGTGGCGGTGGTTTTGGAGGTGGCTAATTTGTGGAGTTGAATGTCTATGGTGGAGTCCGTCAGGTCCTCGTCCTGTGGACTGAAATCGGTGGTATGTTGTTCATCATCATCATCTTTGATGATAGTGGTGGGGGAGGAGGAGTAGGAGAGGGAGGAGAGGGAGGAGCGGATGGTGCGCATGGAGCGGGCGGAGCAGAGGAGGAGGTGTCTGCGGGAAGAGGAGGAAGAGGAAATGGAGAGGTGGTGGTGCTGGTTGTTGGTGTTGCTTTGAAGAGAAACCATTTGCGATTTGTTTTTTCTTTGGTCTGGTTTGTTTTGGTTTTGGTTACGGGGGAGTTGTTTAGGGTGAAGGAAAAGGGACGGTGGTGGTGGTGGAGGAGAAAAAGGGGAAGGGAGAGCAGGTGGTGTAGACTGTGGAAGGAGTGGGGCTTGGGAAAGTGAGGGATGGTGAGGGGTGTCATGGTTTTCTTTCAAACAATTAGTTTCTCTTGATTTTTTGTTCACACATGGGGTGGAATGGACAACGAAAGTATGTTCAAACTATGTGAAAATAACAAATAATCTTTCAGAATTTTCAATCTTTTATATATAATTTATTATAAATATATAATTATATTAAGATGTCAGATGATAAATTATCAAATAATATATCACGATATTAATAAAATTTATAAACTTTTAAGTGTTTTTTATCAAAAAAATCAATTTTTAAAAATTTATTTATCAATAGATCAACCTAAAGTTTTTAATTATCCTTTGATTTTTTTTTCTAAGAAAAACAATCAATCATTAAAATTTCTTTTTAATCTCTCCTTAAATATTTGATTTGATTCTTTTTAAACAAATCAACCACCCTAATTAATATAATGATTCTATTTTTCTTTTCCCGGCCACCACCGCACTCTTCTTCCTCTTTACCCTCCTCTTCACCGTCGAATCCCTACGCCCCCTCTCGACTTCCGACCCTGTCTTCTCCCGATGTGTTCGACTCAATCTTCGTATTCCACCATTTTCCGAATCGTTCTCCTCCATAATCGGATTCAACACGACGTCGATATCCGTCTTGAACTCGATCTCGATTCCATTCGAGAATGTGCGATAACGAGTTCCAAAGTCTAAGGCTGTTGTCCAGATCAACGGCAGCATTGGCATCATCAGCTCTGACGACTGTGCAGAGAAAACCTCATAATGAGTTTTGGATTATATAAAAAAGACGTACTGTTCATGATACACTGTTCACGATAATAAATTCAATGATGCATTGTTGTAGGTAGGGGATGGAGTGATGGATGGCGACAACTTACAGAGAAGACGACGACAACAACGTGGGTGATGGTGTTGGACGGCAACGATGTATAGAGAAGACGTACTGTTGTATAGAGAAGACGCACTGTTCATGGGAAGAGACGCACTATAGGGACGTACTTTCAATGGAAGGGAGTGTACTGTCCGTTCCGTCGATGTAATATCCATTCCAATGACGTACTGTTGACTTGGATAATGAAAAAGACAATTAATTAAATTAGAATTTTATTGTTTTTTTATTTTTTGTTAGTGTAGTTGATTAAGAGAATATTTTGTTTCCTAAATCAAAATAAATTAGAATTTATGATTGGTAAAAAATAACATAAATAAGTTACAAAAAATGATGTATTGGTAATTCTCTCAAGTTTTAATGGACATCTTGGAAATCCAAACAATCTTATATGAAAAAATATTAATATAGAAGATCCTCACAACACTATAATCTAGATAACGTATGAAGTATATTTTTATCTTATTTGCAAAATTAGTAATCGTTTAACGATCTATATATTTTCATTATTATATTTGATTCTCATATAATAATGCATGCATAGATACTTTATTTTATTTTATAAGGTTTGGACTGTATTTTTTCTCTATCTTTTAATTCGAAATGTTAATCTATATTGAGTACTTATATAAACCACATTCGTAAATCATAATACTCAAATCACATTATTGAGAAATATTAAAAAGAATAAAAAAATCAATTAAATGTAAAATGTGATTCACTATAATCTTTTAAAGTGTGTTGATTCACTATAAATACTATTTATTTTAATTGTGATTTTTCTTCTCATGCAACGTACGGATTAACATTCTAGTTTCTTTCAATTTTGGAAACAGACACATGTCCTCTTCATGGGGGTTTTCTGCACACAAAAAAATGTATATTTTCAGGGGATCATGTACCAAAAAATCAAATTTTTCATAGTTTAGGAAATTAAGTGACTATTTTTATAGTTTAGGGGACAAAATACAATCAGATAATAATTGAAAGGATTAAATGTTATTTTGTTTTCTTGTAAAAAAAATAGTATTTTTTCCGACTCATATTAATCATAACGTTTTTCTATTTGATTAGTTTAAAAAAAAATACAATCTTTTCTCTTTTGGTAACCTTTTAACATAGAAAAACCAAATCAATTTCGTCTATTGTAGTTTCCTCTCATAAGTGTTACACTAAATCCACTATCATTTAAAAAATATTTTTTTTATAAAAATTCACACAAATTCAATACTCATATATATTTTTTTATCGGATAAAAAATCATAATAAATATGAGACAGAAGAAATATTTTAAATTTAACAAAATTGCATTTAACGGTCTAAATTTAGAAAATAGCCATCCAACCCCACAATCTTTCTTGCGGTCTCCAGCTGTTAACTTGACAGACGGCAAGGCCGAAAAGTCTTTAATGCCCTTCACTATGACCTAATTTTTCTATTACTACCCATTTCTCATTCTACTTTCGTCACTTCAAACATTCGCCCAGTGCTTCTCCACCCATTTTGCTTCATCAATCATGGAAAGTAGGGTGAAGTAGGGAGCATATCTGTACCAACTTGTCTAATACAAGTTCTTCATACACCACGCATCAAATTAACTCCGTCGAAAAAGAGCTGGAACCTGGAATTTGAGAAAAAGAGCAAGGATTGCAAGGAGATGGGTAAGCTTCAGCTGTGAGATGGGTAAACTTCAAGAGTTCCAATGACGTCAAGGACTCAGGGACGCAGCTTAACCAACTGCTGACTTAGGTGAACAAGAGATTCAGATCTGGGGAGATCGAAGGAGTTGACCTTAACTTCGGGATAAATTGAATTAGGTTTAATTCAGGGTAATTTGATCCAAAAAACAAAAGAAGCTGAGTCAAAGGAGTGAAAATGAAACAATTGGTGGTCACATTTCCGTTAACTTGGATGAAAAATCTAACGATTATATTTTTATCACACTGTTAAAAGGGTGAAACGTCTATTTATAAATTTTTGGTAGTTAAATGTAAATACGGTATAATATAGATGGATAAAATACACTTTTTTTATATTTTGTACTCCTATCTTCGTTTATAATCAGTTCATATCACAAAGAATATACTTATCGCGTCGTAAAATGCCACATAATTTGTTACTTATTCCGTTCTAAAATGAATAGTTGAGATTATAACATAAAATTTGATTTTAATTTTTTATTGATTTTGTTTTAATCTCGATCATTGCATTTTAATTAAATGAACGTACATATACTCTCCCAACCCTCTTTTTGAAATGTTATACTCTTCCCGAATTATAACGTTTTAATATAGATCAAAAATTTATATGTGTATTTAATTTACATGGAATAATATTAAAACGGGTTAGTGTTCCTACTACAATAAGCAGCCAGTAATATGCTGCTATATCATTTCAACCACTAATTGATCATTTCAAATTTAAAATTCTAAAAGGATTTTGTTTTAAAAAACATACTTGTGGTGGAGAACTAATCGCAGTAGTTAATGAGATGCTTATTCATATTAAAAATATGATTTATTATAACAGTTATAAAACGAGTTAATGAATATATTATATCTGATTTGATGTTATTTTTAATCAAATTAAAAACATTATTAAAATATTTAAATAAAACAACTGTTAGGGTAATTTGTACGGGAACACTACTTCATGGGACAAGGATAACGCTACTTTGTCAACGAATATCTTATTGACACCTAAGTTTACACTGACCGTATTCACTATGGATCATCAATTTATCGCCCCTCAAATAAAGTGTAATGGGCGCTGATGATGATGTGGGAATTGACATCACGAATCATAATTGTCCGGTCTGGCGTGCCGTTGCCGTATGTCCGTGCCCACAGTTTGCTTTTTCTCTTACTCACTCGCCTGGTGGGGGACCCACTTCGTACCGGTCGGAGGAAAAGTAAAATCACGATGAATATTATTGCGAGTAGCCTACTCGAAATGTATATCTTCTTGTGGAACATAGATTAGTCAATGACTTTTTGACGCATATTCTATGGTTTAATACGAATACACTGATTGACCAAGTGTAAATTAAAAGAAACGGAATTTCATTTCTACTATGAGGTCTACAAATCAAACAATGACTTTCGTTTTCTGAGATGGATGCATGGTACGATACATAGAAATTTGAAATACTTTTCTTCATGTTATTATAATTACATCATATTTCATATATATAAACTTAAATTTATCCTTTTTTCTCAATCTTAATTCTCAATCATCTTTCTTTTTTCCTTTCAATTTTAATTTTCAATTATCTAAACTTTCTCTCTTTAGCTGTTTTAATTTATAATCACAAAAAACTTATGAAATA
This sequence comes from Drosera spatulata, assembly GCA_035668315.1. Classification (NCBI taxonomy): domain Eukaryota; kingdom Viridiplantae; phylum Streptophyta; class Magnoliopsida; order Caryophyllales; family Droseraceae; genus Drosera; species Drosera spatulata. The sequence continues at coordinate 10,658 of JAOVYX010021288.1, forward strand.
TGAAAAAATCAAACAATTTAAGATGGATAAAAATAATAAAAGTATTGTATGATCTACTTAGATTGATATGGGGTCCCCAACCAAGCAATCTCTTACTACTAAGTACTATAAAGATAAATATAGACAATCTATCTCTATCAAACCCCCTGACATTTAATTCAACAAAAGTCTTTATAATGGAAATTGTTATTATCAAGGCTCAAATTGATATAACCAATGGAGTACCTTCACATGTTTTTTTTTTTTTGGTACAAAAATATCCTTCTTTTACAAAATGCTTTAAATGTATCAAAATCAATCTTAACAACATCAATTCTCTTTATAATTTTTTTGAATTGAAGTCACTTTTGTAATGTTATTCATACAATAAGCAACGAGATCCGTCAACTTTTGGAAATTGGAAGCCCAAAAATTAGATGTCGAACCATGAAACGGTGCCTCAATTTTGTTTTGTTTTGTTTTCTTTTTTTTTTTTTCTTTTTTGTGGGCCTTATCTGCAATCTTCTATGACATTATTCGGTGGCGATCCTGAAGTGGGGCCGAGAAACTATTTGTTTAAGTCTTGGACTTGAGTTTGGGCTTTGCACACGATTCCAAGTTGCCAAATGCATAGCTGGGCTGAAAGTTGAGCCCAAAATCTTTTTCTCTCGCGAGCCCAAAACTTGAAACCAGTCCAATTCACATATGATATGAGGGAGTAAGTTGGTGACCTGGATGGGCTCAAAAATAAGGGAAAGATTATTGAGATATGTCCTGAGATTGGTTATCTACATCGACCCTGAAAAATTCCCATTACTGTTAGCATAGATTTTTAGGTTAAATATCAGCACAGTTCATATGCCTATATTACTCAGACTCGTTTTGGATGTTGGATTCTTTCTTTGCGTTTCCCCCCTGAATCTTACCTACTTGTATTATATGTTTTCATAACGTTTTATATACTCCCTTCGTATCATAAATTTTACAATGTTTTGACTTTTCACATATGTCGATATAAATTTTGACACGCGTGCAACAATGATCAAACGTAGTTTTTTTTTGTAAATTTAACGTGAACATCAATGGTTATGTAAGTCACGTACTTCAACCTAATACATGTTGCGGTACGATCAGATATGATTTGAAATAAAAACGAGACTTATATTCATATATATTAAATAATATAAAATACGTATATGTTGTAAAGTTTATAAGATGAAGGGAGTAATAAGTATGCACACATCCAATTGTTCTTTACCGAAGGGAGTAGTACAGTTTATCCCGATCTGTTTTAATATCATATCGAATAATTAATTTTATTAAAAATCCGAATTAATAATAAAAGATTCACTAAAATATATTCACGAACCTACTTCAAAGCTGAATCGTCATATTCAGAGATCATATTCTTCAAAATTGGGTTTCACACATACACACACATAAGTATAAATTTTTGACGACATAAATCTGTTCTACAATGTCATATGCATTTTGCGGTCAATGAGCCTAGCATTCTTTTCCAAATGAGACACGTACGGCTATCGTCATGTATGAAATAAAACAGGATTATATCTACGAAATTGAAATACATACTCCAATAAGTCCCCGACGAATCAACGAAAGAATTGTATACCAATCTAGCTAATTGTGTGATCGAGGCAATAATCGATGTATCAAATGTGAAGTCAAGCAAAATACTGCTCAAGTCCAGTTAACCATGCATATGCACCATATGAATGAACCGTTTACTTGTACAACATTTAAGATGACGAACATCGATCGTGTCACAATAAGCAACCATAAAATTGCGCTTGCAAATTCCCAAAGTGTCCAGTTTTTCGCTTGCTAATTCAAAGCACTCTGTCAATGTTTTGGTTCCAATTTTGCCACATAAACTCATATTATTGTTTGAGGTTGTGGTTTACTGGTTTTACCCCAAAATTCAACGCAAGTTGCATTTGAAATATAAGACTAAATAATATATTTTCTTCGTTTTATAATATATATAACACTTATCTATTGAATCGTTCCAAAATATATATAATATATCATATTTAGTAATCCTTTCATATAAAAATTACCAAAATAATCACCATCTGTTACAGTACATCCATTATCTTCTTTCACAACTGCTACAGTAAATCTCACTACTATAAAAAAATATTCTTTCTTCACTAATATTCTTTCTTTATAAAATTCCACACAAATTTAACACATATATAAATCTGCGTATCGGATCAAATCGTTGTCTATATTTTAAAACGGAGGGTGTATATACTAATAATATGCACTTTTCACAAGTATATTAGCTTAATGGTATCTATATTACATTCCTGATTATTTTCTTCACAAACTAAAAAATAAATAAATAGTTAGTTTTCAGGTGAAATAATTCATTTTTGGATTTGAATTGAGAAGAGATTGCGAATGGAAACAAGACTTAATTATGCACCCGCTCATTATACAGTTTTCTTTTGATGGATTAGCAACCAGATCTGCATGTTTTGCTTATGGATATCTTAAGTCGATCAATAAGAGAGAGTTTTCGAGAAAAAGTGATGAAAACTAGTGTAAGCACAAATCTATGATTAGTTGATAGTTTAATTTTAGTTTGACCATAATCTTAATTCTTATGTAGCATTCCCAGTTCAGATCCTCCTGAGGTAATCCTCAAAGAATGTCGTGCCAAGGGACAACTTGATAGTACAAATTTTGGACTTGTATTATTATCAGCCACAGAATTCGTTAGCGGTTGATCAACTACGAAGCTTAATTTTTAACGCAAAATGTTAGTAGTAATATCTAGGGGGCTGTAAGTAAGCCAAATCAGTTCTCAAATCTCTTTGGTTCGACTTGATAAAAGATTGACTCGAATATCATTAATTAAACTTGTAAGTCAATGTTGAGCTTTCTCTTAGGCTTGAATAACTAAATGAGTCAAGCCTGAGATTTATATGACTCGACTCGATTAGCTCATGAATCAGCTCATTTTTTATTTCATGAGCCAGCTTGATTATAGACGTGTTTAAGACTCGAATATATATAATTTATTGTTTATAAATGTAGAAAGAGTTTTCATGAGCCACATAAACCTTTCATATCTTTTTTTCTTGTCTAAAAAGTAACATATTTTTATTTTCTATATAATTTTATTAATTTGGATTAATTTCTAATGATTGTAACAAGTTTTATGTTTGATTTCAAGAATATTATGCTCAATTTCATCAAAAACTTTGACTCGACTCAAACTTGACTGACCTCGATTAGGCTCGAGATAACATATAAGCCAAACAAAGTCGAGTCGAGCCAAGCCCAAGCTTAATCATTTATGAAAAAAGCACGATAAGTTCGGATTGATTACACTTGTATCAAGCTTGAGTCCAAACCCAAGTCTGCCATTTACCTAAATGAGCTGAGCCCAAGTCAACCCTGATTCGGCTTGTTTCAGCTCATTTACAACCCTAATAGTATCTATGAAAATTACTTAATTTGAAAATCATACACGTTTTATTATAATAATCGATATAATCTTACGCTTTTAACTTGAAAACATTTGATACCGTATGACGTCTTGGTGATCAAAAGCTCAAATCTAAGCTCAAACCCAAAACATTTCTAATGAAAACAAAACTTAATTTTGTCTTTCTTTCGAATTGTCCTATCATTGGATATATTTTCTCACGTTTGATGGATAAGCAAATGCAATTAAGCAAGTTTAGGTTGAGACAAGCAAGTTTAATCATTTAGCCATTTTCTTTAGAGACATAGACCGTTAATATTAAAGAAAAATGATTTGTGCTGTAAATAGTAAGAAACTGACTGTTACAAATCCAACTGGGAATAGAGAAAATCCATTAAGCACAGGCACACGATCTTTAGCGGAGGAGCCTCTACTTAGTTTGTAGGTTTTCTTAAAGTCGATGTGGGATTTATGTATAGTCAGTGTGATTTCTTCACAATCAGTATGTTTTCTACACTTCTATCAATGCGATTTCTCTAGGCTGAACAGGGTTGCAAGCTTACAGCAACTAGTTATCCGCCTCTTGTAGTAGAAACAGCGTTCCGTGATATTAATGTTAAGGGCATTCATATCGGATGTATTAAAATTTTCTTTTTCTTTTTATTATTTAATATATTTTATTTATATTTTATTATATTTCTAAAAAATACAATATGTTATAATATTATTCTTCATTTGAAGAGTTATTGTTTATTTTTTCTCATTTTATAATTTTTACACACATTCCAATACACTTTTTCAATATCACATTAATATTTTTCTCAATTATATATATATATATATATATATTTTCATTCATGTCTATATTTTATTTTATCGTATTTAACGTGGATGCTCACACTGTGAATTCAAGATTGGTATTTCAATGGCATGATTAGCTCTATGAAAGCTGGGATACCACTGGAGCTATGCATTTTATCCCTGATCGAGTTATGACAAATACACTATTTCCAAGCACAAAAATACCAAATATTATAAAATCATTCATAGCAGTTTTTTTATTTCTATCCATACAATGCAACATTATATATTTTCTCTATATAGAGATCCAGCTTTCTCTATATAGAGATACTGATTTCCTATATAGATCTGAATTTTTTAATTTATTGATTTTTCATAATATATTAAAATATTATATATTAATAATATTTTTAGAATATTTTAGAATATAATAATATTTAATTAATTTTTAAAATAATATTTTTTATTTTATTTTACCTAAAATAATTCAATTTTTAAATATTTATATTTTTTTCTAACAAAAATATTATTTTTATATTATTTTAATGGTATAAATTATATAAGAAATAGAACTTTGGTTCCTCAAATATATAAAAAAATATAGGATATAGGGAATCATATAGGGATAAGGATATAAATAAAAAATTTATTTTTTGACATATTTTTCATATATAAGAATAAAAAATCATATAAGGAAACTATTGCGAGTGCTCTAAGAGATTGTAGAGGCTATAGTAATTGCACCTTATAGGTTACAATCCCTCTCAAATATTAAAAAAATAACTATTAGGATTTTTTAAAGAATGAATTTCAAAATTTTAAAAAGTTATTTTTTTTAGACTTATGAGAAAAACTACAATATATAATAAACTATAATTACTGTAAAATATAAACTGCAGTTACTCCCGTCCCTTATCCTAATACTATAAACTTTTGCCCAAATTCAAAGGATAAAATTAGTCAAGGTGGGGGTCGACGAAGCTGCAAGGGATAAGGGAGGAGATGGAGGATGATCTTGTGATTGTTGAGGCTGAGAGGAC